>JACCLO010000010.1:3000000-3276796 GCA_029448655.1 Wolfiporia cocos | reverse complement strand
CCCTAACCCCTAACCCCTAACCCCTAACCCCTAACCCCTAACCCCTAACCCCTCACCCCTAACCCCTAACCCCTAACCCCTAACCCCTAACCCCTAACCCCTAACCCCTAACCCCTAACCCCTAACCCCTAAAATGCAAAATCAAATTTAAATTTAAATTTAAATTTAAATTTAAATTTAAAATTTATTTTGCGTTACCTAATTGAATCTAACTCCATATAATACCATATAACTTTAATCAACACCACATGACCTCACATAAATTCATTTCATCCTCACATAACCCCACATAATTTCATTTCATACTCACATAACCCCACATAAATATATATAATACTCACACAACCCCACTAAATTCATTTAAAATTCCCACAACTCCAAATAAATTCACCCAAAATCAAATCATCCCCAAACTACCACACACACTTTTATCATCTCTATCACATTCATCCTCCATACCTACCCTTAATCCAACAATCTAAATCTCACTCACTCATCTAACTAATCTCATCTCACCTACTACACTCCTACATAGTCCCATCACCTATCATCACACATACCATCTCAGCTCTCACAATCTCTTATCTATCTCTCACAATTCTGTCTCTCTCACATCTCAACCTCCTCACACAACATAGACTTCTGCTAAGAACGAAACAGTTGCTAGCCAACTCCACAATCCTCACCAACAGTAGAAAACAGTTGCAAAATACCCCAACTTTCCATACCATACATCTCATTACTAAACCAGCCACCCGTGACAATCCTCACATACCAGCCACATTCCCCACCTCCAATCCCTCATCCCATAGGGCATGTCCCACTGACCCACAGAGTTGGCCAGTCAATTCCCATGCCCCGTGCTTGCAACGCACATCTTCAAATCCCTTTGACAAAAACTTGTGTTGCGCATGTTCTTCCTGCACTTGCATGATGTTGCCCGGATTTTGGTGGAGTTGTATAGTGTGATTGAACCGGCTTGGTGTGCCTCGCGGATGTACGCGGTGTCGGATGCAATGCAGTGATATTGGGTGTGAAAGTTTCGAGTGCCGATCGAGAAGTTCGGAGCATCACGCTGTAGCACGAATGACGTCTCGATGGTCTGATGATCCTCTCTGTAGTAAAAAAGTTTGAGCCTGTTTGCTACAACTAGTTCTTTCAGCACAGATAGACTGCAACGTCGCGTACACAAGCCTCTAGCGCCGCTGCGCGAGGGCATAAGACCGTATCCTCTAATAATAGACCAGTTACCCGCTCCATGACAAAGTCATCCACTAGTTCTACTAATCAGCAGCCCCTCAACACGAACGTGAACACAAACACAAACACGACAAACATACCATCGATCGCAAACACCATGTCGGCAATCACTTCAGCACTCGTCGTTCCGATGATGAGCGCAGGGTCACGCTATGCACCTGAATTTGACGGTAAGAACGTAACAGATTTCTTGTTAGTTTTTGAAGCACAGGCTTACGCTGCTGGTGTTCCGTATACCGAGTGGTCAGACAAGGTTCTACAGTATTGTAAGTCCAGCATTGGACAGATCATCAAGAATCATGAGCTGTTCAAGAACAAGACTTGGATAGATACTAAGAAGGTATTTTATCATTATTTTCCTTCTGAGGAGGAGAAAACGGTACCTATGCCGGAGGGTCTATGTGAGTTCTCAAGGCGTTGCTGAGAGGACGAGCGAGTGAACTTGTGTAGCTCCTTCGACAGATATGTTAGGAACTTTGCTCTGAAAGAGGGGGACCTGGTGAGAAAGAGTAAGATGACAGAGACAGAGACAGATTTGTTATTTTACCAAGGCTTACCGGTGACTGTGAGGCATCGTATTGCAGGTAGTTTGCGCAGGAAAATAGGTAAAGACATCACAATGGATGCACCTCCGGATCAAAGCATGACGATTGAAGCAGTAAGATTGTATTTTAGCAGAAATAACATTGAGTATGGTCTAGGTACATTGAACTCAGGTTCTGACAAAGAGACGAGTGACAACAAGGAGTTGTCATCTGACGAATCGGATTCCGGGAAGGAGGTGAGGTGTAGAGCTAGAAAGAGAGCTGAGAAAGAGTAATGTGGTAAGAAAGTGAAATCGAAGGCTAACGAGAAAGACGAACAGACGGAAAGATAGCACAGCTGAGTGAAGCATTGACTAAATTACAGCTGACGATCGCAAATCAGGAGGTAGCAACACAGGTACGACAGGAACAACCAACGACACAGCATCAGCATACGCATCAGGTATCGACTGGCCAGATGGAAAGGGCACCACATACATGTTTCATGTGTGGCAAGACGGAGGGTGTCAATCTCGATCATCCGATTGGGATGGGTAAGTGTCCAGAGACGATAGCACTAATTGCAGAAAAGATGTGTCAGTTTTCGCCAGCAACTGGGAAGGTCATTCAAGCGAACAGAGCAAACTTACTGATGATGCCTGCCGGGCAACGTGGCGGCATTGCAGTGGTGCTGCAAGAGGAGATCTGTTTCGGTAAGGAAAAGGACCGTGACATGTCTAATGTTGCAGGTCCCTCAGGTACCTGTTCGAGCCTAGGGGTGTTAGTTGACGGCGAACAATTGATCGAAGGTGACGTATACGCATCCTCATTGAGGGTGCTGAACACTTTTGCAGCTACTCGAGCACAAGCCAAGAAGTCGACAGCAGAGGATGGGGAGTCAAGCAATGAAGAGCCAATAGCCAAGAGGTTTGAATACAGGCACACTAACGATAGGTCGAAGGGTAAGGTTGTGGGGCTGTCTGAAGCTACCAAGATGACGCCGACAGCGAAAGTGGATGGTAAGGCTGCGAGCGAGAAGCCACCAGCCGTGAACATGGAAGAGGGTTGGAAGACTAGGAAAAAGGATCAGGTAACTGCGCACAAGAGGGACATGCCTCCTCATCTGAAGCAGACGAGGTTCACGTCTGACGTATAGGATATGGTGTCCGCCGACAACGTCGCTAATCAGATACTTGATCAGAAGCTAACGCTGCAACTGAGACAGATAATAGGAATTTCGCCTACCTTGCAGAAGCGTTTTGCGGCACTCACGAAGACGCGCAAGGAGGTAGGTGGATCTGTGGCACAAGCAAATCGGATAGCCACAGTTGAAGATGAGAAAGAGGCAGTCGATAATGTCGTGACAGAGGGGTTGGTGATGCTGAGCTTACAGGAGGGTGAGAACCTCAAAGAGGTAATAACGCAGCACGCTGACGTTTATGCTGTGGCAGTTGGACAGGAACGATTCTTTGCAATGGCATGTGGAGTTGTACAAGGGATGTTTGGAACTGAGGCAGTAATGTACCTCGTAGACTCAGGATCAAAGCTGAACTTAATATTGAAGAAAGTGTGGGATCAGACTAACCTAGTTATCGATCCAGATGGGTGTGGGTGGACACTCAAAGGTATTAATGGTATGCTTACACCACTTGAGGGCTGTATCCGTGACGCACCTGTCGAGATTGGGGGGGAAAGGTTTGATCACCATTTCTTTGTCACCCTGACTGACTTAGGGCAACACAATGGGATTCTCGGGCAGCCATGGTTACAGTGGGTGGCAGCTAATCTAGAATATGAAAGGAAGAACGGAATGTACCTTGTGGCACATCGCAACGGTGATCGATCCATGACGCCGATACAGGTGCATATTGTCGACACAGGCACTGACCGAAACAAGGAGAAATTAGTGTTCATGACAGGACTCGTGTCGCGCAAGGATTTTTGAAGAGAGCGTGATGTCTGAACTGGCCTCGATAGGTAGTATCGCGTCCTCAGAAATTCCTAGGTTGGGTAACATTTTTCATTGTGTTGCGAGCGACATCTCTACACTCACAGATTCAGAGTTATCGATAGCTTCCCAGATTGATCCACCAGACTCTTCTGACAGGTTGTTACAGGATTATATTGCAGCAAGCCCCATTCCTTTGACTCCAGTCCCTTCAGCATGGCGCAAACGTGTACAAATGCATTATAGCGTGACAGTAGCATTGAAAAGATATAAGCCCATTGACCGAAAGGTGTGCCCAGTGCCATCGTATATGCCTAACCCATCCACACAGAAATTCAAACCTATTGCTATACCTGAGTTGATGCCGCTACCAATTGAACCGAGACCCTGAAAGAAGTATGAATTCGGCTCAGGCAATCGGTGGACCGTGCAGCGGCTGAGTGATGTGATTGCGAAGATTCCCGCTAACTTCTTATCAGATGCAGAAATTGACTTGCTAGTCCATGTTGTGGTTTCGTGACAGGCAGCATTTGCGTGGACTGACGATGAGTGAGGTACTTTCTCCCCAAGATACTTTCCTGACTATGAAATACCAGTGATCGAACACGTACCATGGGCACAACCGTCCATCTGAATTCCAAAGGCCATCGAGGAGAAGGTGAAAGCAGTCATCAAATGCCAATTAGATGCTGGCAAGTTTGAGCCATTCTCCGCGTCGTATCGGACAGCATATTTTGCGGTCAAAAAGAAACAGGGTGATCCGCGACTCGTATTCAATTTAGGTGACCTTAACGCTATCACTATATGTGATGCGGTGCTACCTCCATGGCCAGATGACTTCGCTGAAAGCTTTGTAGGGCATCACATTTTTATGCTAGCTGACATTATGGCAGGTTTCGACAACTGCATTCTCGCATCAGTTTTGCGCGACCTTACAACATTCCAATGCCCCTTTGGGTCGTTGCGATTGACTAGGCTGCCACAAGGCTATACTAATGCAATGCCTGAATTCAGTCAATGCATATTGCATACGTTGGGTGACATGTTACTGAACGAAGCTGATGCTTTTGTGGATGATGTAGGTGTGAAGGGTCCGAGTACTGACTATGATGACAAGGCTGTTGCAGGCAATTCGAATATTCAGAGGTTCATGTATGAGTTTGCATGTACAGCTAATAAGCTGCTTGCCAGGTTTGTCGAAGCGGGAATTACGGCATCTGGATCGAAGCTTGTTATCGCGATCCCCAGGCTGCAGATCGTCGGTTCCTTAATATATAGAAGTCTGTATGACTGCAAATAAGTAAGACCACTCTAAACTAAGGTGATCTGTGCATAAGTGGCTAAGTATAGCCCATGATGCCATAAGCCCTCATGGTGTGGTGCTACTCTAATGATAGTGCAGTATATCACAATGATGTCCTTTGTATCCTAAGAATATCACTGTATGTCATAGAAGATGACTTGACTATGTAAGACTAGCCTTGTATGTCATATGTGTATAGTAAATGGCACCACTATGTCATACCTGTAAGGTAAGCAGACCACACTGAGTCTGGGCCTATAATAATAGGCATGAGGTTATAGAAACCTAGAATGTGAGGCTTGTAGACTAATAATAGTCCTGACATCTTAGATAAGAAGGAGGGTCACCTGACATGATTCCTGTGATAGTACCTGGTGCTGCTATCTAATCTAAGAGTTTGGCAAGTCATGTGACACAACTCACATGACCCACTGACCTTCAGGTCGTTGGATCGACCCCAGCCATGTGCAATAAGTACAGTAAACATAGTAAGAGAGGACAATTCTGGATGTGCACAAAATAATTGACACAAGCCATCTTGTGGGACTCACCAACTTAAGGGTCTTACTCAGACAAGTTGGTGAGGGGTTAGAAGGCAAGCTACAGAGGGTGAGAGGTGCTTCTGCGGCGGTAGCCGAGAAGAATAGAACTAAGATATCAAGGCGTCAAGCCTTGGTCTTTAAATATGTACAGGGTGAGAACACGTGCTACTAACTAGTGTGTCTGCCCTAAAGGAATGGTCAGTGCACCCTATCGGCGTATGCTGACGTATACTCTACTCTAAGAGACCGTGGGAGGCCGGTAATGGCCGGACCAATGGTAAATGAGAGAGTGGTGGTGTCACCTTGCGGTGGACATGTGGAACGCGGGCGCAGCCCGGGTATATGGAAGGCCAGTTGTACCGGTGCCTTGAGGGACTATGGCTATTCGCCAGGCCCTTGGTGACTCAGGCCGAGAAGGCCAAGTGGTATGCCAGAAGCCGGTGATATGATCAGGCCGGTGGTGGCGTGGGAGCGAGGCCTTGCGGCTGGCTCGGAGGTATGGCAACGCCGGCGTGAGAAGCACGGAGGTTGCACATTGCTGGGTCTAGAAGCCCGGAGGTAGAACTGTGCCGGTGACGGGAAGTCCGGGGGTTGCATAAGGCCGGTGATAGAAGCGTGTGCTATTGAGGGAAGCACGGAGCTTAGGAAGTGCCGGTGATGCATGTGGTGGTCGTTAGGCTTCTCAGCGTAGTAGACCGATGGGCACAGAGCTTAGTCAGCTGTTGTGCCATGTTGCCATTATTATGCGAGTGGTGCTCGCTGACAGGGAGAGGCTGGTCGACTTGTGGACTCTAGACTCTATGACGTGGTTGTGACGTAGCGGTGGCGGTGCTATGATCTAGACATATGACGTGGATTACAGGATGAGGCACAGCAAAGCACGTTGCCTTAGTGATGATGTAATCAGTCATGTGGTGTAGCGTTGGGCCGGTGCTATGGGTCACGTGTAGGTTAAGGCCTATTCGGCCGTAAGGTTCCGTTATAATACCTCGGCAGGTTCGGCATGGTGGGATAAGTCCCGGATAACTTTGTAGAGGCTTGTATAAGGCCAGAATTGGTGCTATAATTGCGTGAAAAATGTGCTATGTCCCAAATCTGTGACAATAATCTGTGACACTATGAGGTCAGAACTATTATTAGTTTACAAGGCCCCACATTCCATCGTTTACAACATCAGGGCCCATACTGGCCCAGTCTATGACATCATGCCTATTATTATAGGTCTATACTTAGTGTGGCCTGCTTATCTGACAGGTATGACATAGCGGCCTGCTTCCTCCACATTTATGGAATACAAGGCACATTTACAGAGCCAGTGTCATCTCTATGACATACTGCACTATTCCTAGATAGCACCATATTACGACGCCTTATGGCATCACTATGATACCACAACATGTGCACAGACTAGCTGCATTAGGGTAGACATTAGTAGTAGTATAAGGTCTTATATGTCTAGGCATCTATGGTGCCAACGGCCTAGTCACCGCCTCTTTTGTACAGTAGCCAAATCCTGTGGGCAACTTCACGTTAACCCTAATGCAGGGTTTACATAAGTGCTGGTACCTGGCGGCACCCTGAGATTAAACATTTTGGGTATAGTACGGCACGGAGAGAACATTTGAACACTCGTTGTGGTGTAGATACGGCAACGGCGCAGGCCTGTTGTGTATGTACTATTTCACTACATGCCGCGCTCTAGTAAGATACAGAAAGCACGCAAAGCTGCCGCTGCTCGTGCACGTACTAGGAAGCAGTTGAGCACACACGCCAGCGCCAGGAAGCAGTCGTGCACATCATAAGCCCAAGTATCAGCTGTGCGAGATGTTCTCTGCATAAGCTCAGATGAGGATGACGAGTGCACGTCATGGATGGGGGATGTGAGTTACATGATCTCCTCGGACAAGAATGAAGATGGAGAGGACTTGAATGATGATGAGGTGCGGAAGTGATCGAGGCGCGATCGGAATGTGGCTGAACTACTGTAGATGGCTATGCAGACTTGCAGCTCACTTTCCAGGTGCCTTTAGCGTCGTTCTGGGGCATAATTGAGCTTCTGTTAATACTCTTGTATGCTGTCTAACCACGTGTGATTGCAGCACAATGTAACCTTTATTTCCAATTTCCACCTGAGCTTTTGGTGGGATTGGATAGCCACATTTAGTACACCTGGCAATGCTAAGAGACAGGCCTTCAAAAGGTTGCAGAAAGGTTTGGTTTGCGCTATGCATGAGCAAATAAAATATAAGGTGGCATGATATAGCACAGTAGGCATGTAGAAAGGCACAGAAAGTGCAGGTATATATATATAGGGGTCACAAGCAGTGGCAGATGCACTAGTATGGGCTGTATTTCAGTCTTTCTGCTGCCCATTGTGGTGTGCTGTGGTATTAACATTAATTCCAAAGCTGGGGAAAGTGTCTCAGTGAGTTGGATGCTCTGAGTCAGACCTGAATGGCTGCCTACTGCTACAAGGACCTTGTCTGTAAGGCTCCAACCATATATATGGAAATCCCATATTTACACAGTATACAGTATATACCCAGTATATACTAAGTATTGATATGGTTTATCTTATGGTTGTTTTATTTTTCGAACACTCACAGAACTCACCACTGGGTGAATATGATACAGGTACTTGTTGCACAATCAATACCCCTGGGGATTCATGACCTCATTGGGTGTAACCCCAATTGTACTAGATAATCGTCTCCATTTCAGATCTGACAGATTCAACTCTGGCAGTGTTTCATATTTATCATACAATTGACTGATGGCATTCAACCACCATATCCCTATCATCACTATCTATCATTGCAGATATATCACTACATACTTATCATACATTGCAGGCTAGTGACATGGAATTACTTAGCATATGTGTCAAAAGAGACAAGCCCCAAGGGGGCCCCTAAGACCTAAGCCTAGAGTTGTGTAATGAGGGCAAACACAGACAAGTAAGACTTTAATTGATAAGGTCAAGAGGGTGGTATCGAAGTTGATAGCGTTGGCACACACAAGGAGATATGCCAGAGTAAGACCAGTGACACACACTACAACCTAAGACACACACCTGGGGGAAGGGGGCTCGCTCAAAGGTGCCTTCCTGGTCCGGGGCATCTAAGGCTGAAGAGGCCAAGACAAGTCTGAGGTTCACTCAAGACTGTCGGCCGAATATATAGACTAAACTATTGTACATGTTATGGTGCATGGGCTGTAAGGCCGTCAATGCTGGTATATGATTGGTCTAGCTATGGGGCCAGTATGTTATTGGAGCACAGGAGCATATGTGATGTGAGTCCGTGGTGACATAGCGGATCAGACCCAAATCAGTGGTTCTCATTGATCGGGGGTTCGCTGGTAATGGCAGGGTTCTAAGTCCATGATTGGGGTTCTAGTGGTCCAGGTTCCCAAGGGATTGGTACTGAGGAGTGGCTGTTTCCGGGAACATGGACTGGCCGGTACGGGCTGTGCATGACGTAGGGTGATTGAGCATGATCGGCTGTGATCAGTGACGTCGGGTCCTGTGACTGCTAGGGGTCTCAGTTGTGCAGGGGCTGCCCAAGGTCAGTGTTCCTCATAGACTAGGGTGGCTGGAGTTTAAGGCCTTCCGTGGGCCATTGTCCATAATGTGCATAGTCCGTTCCAGTAATGGCATGTAGTCCATGGTCGGTAATGACCGTGTAGCCGGTAATGGCTGTGGTTCATGGAGACAGGAGGCGTAGGGTTCGGTTGGTTGGGTGGACATAGTCCTAGCCATGGGTCTAGTGATCATGGTGCATTCAGACGAGTTGGTACATTGACACAAACTATACTCACTGATAACTGGCTTGTCTGATGCTGAAGGCAGGTTACCGAGAGGTAAGAGTAAAGATATGAGTGCAGAGGTAGCTTGTTATGCTGAAGTACTCAATTGTCAAGGAGAACAGAACTGAGGTCTTACGCTCAGACTGTTCCAGTATATATACATGTGTCGCCAGACCCCTAACACTACTAGTACCTATGGTACTCTAGGATTGTCGGAATCGGGGCGCATTTGCACCGTGAACTCCAGGTAGTCGTTGAATGGTGTGTCGATGTCGACGAATTCGCCATTCGGTGCACGTTTAAGCCATCGGCGCTCTTTTGATAGTTCTTCTGATGTGAACTCTTCGCGTTCGAGCAGCAAGTCGTCTGGCCAAAGGTACATGTCCCCAACTTTCCAGTCTGGGTCATCTTCTGGGTCTGCAATGCGGACCCGAGGGTTTCATTTAGATTTTCTTCTTTCGCTCTGTATTCTGTCTAGACCTTGCCTGAGCTTGTAGTCATTGACAGTTTCTTCAGCATTTGCAAGAGGTTCCTCGTTTTCCCATGTGTCTTCTTCCACAGTGAAACCTTTCCATCTACCAAGAATTGGATCTTGCCTCAAGGGGTGTATCTATGGTTTAAGATTTTATCTACTTCGTATTCGCCATCCTTGTCAGGTTCGGGCGCTTCCTGCTTCCCTGTATAAGGGACTAGCTTAGAGGCATGGAAGACCAGATGAAAAGCTCTGTATTGTTCGTCCATGTGTAGTCGGAAAGTCACGGGTGACAGTTGTTCGGCTATTTCACCTTGGTTGGCTGTGGCCAGTTTGTCACAAATTATTCTACTAATAGTTTGTACTCCCTCGCTATAGGACGCACGCGCGGCGCTAGGCGTACGCCGCGCCTCTGCGCTGTAGCCACCTCCGGCGTCTCCCAGTTATTGCAGGTCACCTGGTCGTATGGTTAGCGCTGTAGGGTAGCGCGCGCCTCCGGTACTCACACTATGGTCACATTCGTTACATACTCGTTACCTAGCACATGACTCATTAGCTACACGGTGCACAGACCAGTAGTTTAGGGCGGTCTCGGTAGTATACACAAGCATGTATATAATACGGCGGAATGTGGGCTTACTCCCCATTCCTAAGATTCTTGACAATTGGGCATAGCCCCTTTCTATCTTCGTTCTGTGTGCGACTCTGGCCGGGGGCCCATCTCGTCTTACTTGACTGTGCGCTGCCTCAACACGTCGACTCTAGGAGTCCCTCCTTAGGGTACAGCCAACAGTTCACCGCTATTGCGGTCGCGCACCGTCCTGTACTGCGTTATAGGATTCCCCTGTCGTACAGGGTCCCACAGACAGGTTAGTCTGTGTCACAGTTAAGGACTCCACCTAATTTCGATGTATCCATTTGGATTCGTCCTTTCGAAATTATCATGCCAAGATATTCGATGCTTTTCTGTTCAAAGAAACATTTCTCGGGCTTGGCATATAAGTCATTGTCCTGGAGCCTTTTCAGGACTGCCTTGGTGAGTTGACGATGTTCCGCTAAATCGTTACCGAAAATGAGTATGTCGTCAAGATAGACGATCTCTTTTCCTGTCATGATGAAGTCCTTGAGGACGTTGTTCATCATTGCTTGGAAAGTGCCTGGTGCATTCTTGAAACCGAAGTACATTACGGTGACCTTGTATAACCCCTGCTTGGTGATGAAGGCTGTTTTCCATTCATCACCTTCCCATATCTGGATGTTGTTGTATCCCCAGCGCAAGTCTATTTTTGTAAATATAGACGCTGACAATAATTGGTCAACTAGGTCGGATATCTTCGGGATCGGGTATTTGTTGTCCACCATGATGTCGTTTAGCTTTCGGTAATCAATCACCATGCGTAGTGTTCCATCTTTCTTTGCTACAAAAAATACTGGGCTGGCTAAGGGTGACAGGGAGTCGTGGATATATCCTTTCCACTTCTCTTCTGCTATCCATTCACGAAGGGAACTTTCTTCCTTGGTGTGAGTGAATATGGCATGGCCGGTGTCGGCATTTGTGCCCCTTCCTTAAAGTCGATTGCGTGATCGTAAGGTTTACATGTGGGGAGTCTCTCAGAGGCTTTCTGGGAGAATACCGTTGGGCCAAATTCCTTGGGGACCAGTTGCTTCCACTTTTCAGTTGCTGCTTCTGGTCTACCTTGGTGGATTTCTCCTACCATTCCAA
The DNA here is from genome assembly GCA_029448655.1 of Wolfiporia cocos. Taxonomy (NCBI): domain Eukaryota; kingdom Fungi; phylum Basidiomycota; class Agaricomycetes; order Polyporales; family Phaeolaceae; genus Wolfiporia; species Wolfiporia cocos. The sequence goes on along the minus strand of JACCLO010000010.1, from coordinate 3,265,217 downwards.
CGAGGAGTACCAATTCCTCGTTTGCCAGGGTTCCGATCCATTTGATAAATGGATCGTTTGGGTCTCCGTCTCCAATCGCATCTAGTGCGGAGTCCCATATGTCGCATTGTTGTGTTTATTCCATTTCCTCTGCAATGACTTCTTCTTCAGAGGACGGGTTTTCTTTAGCGTTGGATTCTGCAGTCTCCGATCAATATTCCATTCTTCCGGTGACCCAGTCGAATTTCGGGTTGTGTTTCTGCAACCAGTCATATCCCAGGATAATGTCTAGGTTATGGATTTTCATCACGGTAAGGTGCATCTTTTCCTTATGTGTTCCATGCTGAATAAATCCTTTAACTGTTTTGTCGATTAGTCCGTTCTTGTTGTAGGTTCCATCTGCATTATGGATCCAGAATGGGTCTCATATATCGTGGGTAACTAGACCATGTTTTTCAACAAAGTCTGAGTTGATGACTGATAACGTTACACCGGAGTCGATTAACACTAAACCTTGCACTTTCTGCCTGTAGACCCACAAGTCAACCCATATTTGGAAAGATCGAGACTTGTCACGTGCATTGTTCTCGTAAAAACTGTATAATGTGTAACAATTATTTACAGAGGGGTCTACTGATTGAGCATAGATACTAGTACACAGCACACATGGGCAAGGATTCACATGTGCTGAAGGGGAAAACCCGGCGCATTTTCAGGGCACGGCAGGGTTTGTTGGACGAGTGACATCCAGGGAATGTACTTCATTCCCCACATAGGTGGAGTTCCTATGGGGGCTACTTCAGTGGGCATGCTAGTTGCCAGGCCAGACTTCACAATTTCTTCGATGCACACGGAGGACTGAGCGGAGGACTCGCTCGGAGATTTGTCATTGGGGATCTGTCACAGAATATCCAGGGGGATATCTGACGACCCTCGCTATAGGTTATACGGGCGGCGCTAGGCGTACGCCGCTCCTCTGAGCCTCAGCCACCTCTCTCGTGCGTCTCTTTAGTTTGTTGGTCACCTGACTGTTAGGTTAGCGCTGTAGGGTAGCGCGCGCCTCAGGTACTCACGTTACACGTCACACTATGTATCACATGTCTCGCTTACGTACTTACTTACCTCAGCTGTTAGGGCGGTGCTGCGCACAGGCCAGCACTTAAGGGTAGACACTTAGCGTACCGTTCTTGCATGTATATAAGATACGACAGGATTGGGGCTTACTCCCCATCCTTAAGATTCTCGACGTTTGGGCCTCTGGCTCCTCTCTTATATGTGCGCCGTGCGACTCGCCTTAGGGCGTCCTCTACTGCTAGGCTGGTAGCGACTCGACAGTATAAGTATCCTGTACGACGATTTCCTTAATTCCGAGGGAATGCCTCTGTACTCGCCGCTGCTTGTCACCGCCTTGTAGCAAGACCTTGGGGGTTTTCCCCTGCCTATAGCAGGGTCGCACAGCCCTTGTAAGTCTGTGTCAGGATCCACATCTCCGTGGTGGTCACCTTGACGAAACGGCCACCTTTCTGACCGGACTGTTGCTTGTATGTGGGGGGGTTGCCGCTGGTAGATTGTTGAGCCCCCTTGTTGTCTGTCTTTGGTTTCGGCACATTTCCATTGCACTTGTCCTCTGGGAAAGTACAGTTCGGCCATCCACATTTGGCGCACTGGTGAGGTGGCACCCAGAGGACGAGTCTGCCGAACCGGTTCTTTACCCATTTAGAGCCTTTCAGGGCAGAAGCAGGGAGAGGTTTAGTCTCCGCGGTCTCCGCAGGCTTCTTTTTGGACGTGGTAGTCGTCGTCACCTTTGCAGGCATCACATCCTTCTTTCCTGCCATTCCAGCCTCCTTCTTCTTCTCGTCCTTCACAAAGATGTGCTGCCCCTCCAAGTCGTTGGGGTTTGTCTTCTTATAAAGGTTTATGTTGGTGTAGAGATACGCCTCCCATTCCTCCGGGGCCTTGAAACCCACACCCATGGATTCGAATACACCAAACTGCATTTTCAAGTCAGCTGGGAGAGTGTCTTCCAGCTTCTTGCGAAGCGACCTGTTTTCGTATCTGGTTAGCTTGCCCAATTGACAGAATTCCTCACAGTAGATGAAGAAGCTCTTCTTGCATCTACTGATACCGGTGTTGCCCGAGAAGTGCTTGTCTAGTTCGTTCTGGGCGACTTCCTTCTGCGTTTTCTTCTTGTATGTGCGTTTTAACCGGGTTTCGAATTCAGACCATGTTCCGATTGCTCCACCAGCGCTGTACTTCTCCTGCAAGTCGGTGAAGTACTTGAACACCGTGCCGGTGATCCGTGTCAGGGCATCTCCGATCCGGGCCTTATCGGTCGTGTATTTCATGTGGTCATGATACATGTTGACCTTGAATAGCCATTCCTCGATGTTGTCCTTCCCTTCGCCGCTGAAGGCAGGTGGGGGAGTCGGACGAGGGGTGATTGTTAGAGTGCCCCCTGTCGTCAAGGGTGCTGCCTGTTTTAGAGCAGCGATTTCGGCTTTTAGGTCGTCTATTTCCTTCTGGGCCAATGTGGGGATTGCCATGATGGTGACGTTACCAGGGCAGGTTGCCTTGACCTTTTGAGATCCGCTCACAGGACATTGAGTTGTGTCACAGATTTTGTGGCATGTTTTAATGTATTACCCCCTCCTAGGCTCGAACTGTCACAGACTTACCAGTCTGTGCGACCCTGGACTCAGGGGAATCCTCACACGCCTGCATAGCGGCAAGGCAACGGCCCCGCCGTACTCATAGGTCAACCAACCGGTGAACTCATAGGACCATCACACGATGCCCAGCCACCGGAGGCCCCCAGACGACGGCGTCGCAGACTCACAGACTAGCAAGCGAGATGTGGGCCCCGGGCCAGCAGTAACACAGACAGGTGGTAAGAGAGGAGCTTGCGCTCAATGACGAGAATCCTAAAGATGGGGCTGTAAGGCCACCATCTTGTCGTATATATACATGTGTGAACGTTGAGACCACGAGTCCTACCCTAATGTAATGGCCTGTGCGCCGTAACTAAGGGATCACGGGAAACGTAACGTAACATGTAACTAATGTGACCATCATGTGTCCGTATGATGAGGCGCGCGCTACCCTACAGCGCTAACCAAGCGGTCAGGTGATATACAGTAACTGGGCGCGACGCGAGAGTAGCGTTAGCGTAGCGGTGCGGCGTACGCCTAGCGCCGCACATACAACTAAGGCGAGGAGACGTACAGTGACCCCCTGGGTTCATCCGTGACACGAACCTAGGACTTCACGTTCTAGTAGTCACATGACTTGTGCCCGGTAGTGTAGCGGTATATAGCGTACTCGTCCGACAGGACATACGGTCACATGATAAGTAGGTCACATGTTATATACTGGGGCACATGATAGATAGCGCACGGCCCTTGCCTTTAGGGCAGTACTTACATAGTAGCGCGTTGCCTCCCCATGTATATAAACCTACTCGCTGAGGTCTTACTACCTCAGTTCGATTATCATTGGCATTGGGGCGAGTCCCTCAGTTACACTCTGAACCTCTGCGTGCTAGACTGGTGGTCGACACTACTTCTTAGTTATTGTCTACCTTGGGTCGTTGAGCCAACACCCATCCAGTCGCCCTTCAAGACGTTAGGTTTTGGCCTTAGACGTTAGGTTATAGGCGGGGCATTAGTATCGTACGTTACAGTAAAACTGTGTCAAGTTGGTCCTGGAAAACAGCGGTGTCTCATTGTTCGAGGTCTTGGATCCGTTGGCGGAGGTACTGGGTGTAGTTTCGGAGTTCGTTCAGCTTCCTGTGGTAGAGTTGCCAGCGCTGATCTACTCGGCCATGATGTCTGAGAAGGACGTGGTCGGTGTAGGTTTCTCCGAGTTGGGTGCTGAGGTACATGGCGCTGGTGGCTGCCTGGACTGCTGGTCCTTCCAAGCACATGTCTTCTACATGTTCTGATACGTTTTCGATCACCTCGGCCAGGGTGGGATAACCCATCTCTTCCTGATCTACACAAATTCGGTCGTATAGACCCATGAGCTTGGGGATGGGTGGCAGATCTGGTAGTGGAGTGTCCGCCAGCTCCCTTATCACCCCATCCTCTTGGAGAGGTGCCACGGGGTCAGGGTAGTTTGGCTTTGGGAAGTACGTCGGCCCTTTGATGGTGGGCTCGACAAAGGCCGTGTTTGCTGGGAGGTTTAATTCGCCTCCTTCTCCCCATGGGTTGTGGATACCAGACATGATACTCTCGTCGTATGCTCCTGGTGGATGCGTACGTGAGGTGGACAGTGCATTGGGAATTGTTACAGGCAGGGCAGGCAGAGTGGTCTGGGCTAGGGGTCTTTCGGTTGAGGAGGACCGTGAGGTCCCTCCTAGGCGCTCGGACTCTTCACGTGCGGATTGGGCACGGGTGATCGGCATGTCTGTTTAACCGAAGGTTAGTTTCTGAAGAAGGAGTTTCTGGATCTAGAAAAGTTTTCGGACTTCCCCCTTTGCAGGTCTTTCTGAGCCATAATACGCCAATTTAAGTCAATCCATTGACACCGATAAAAGGACTTTGTAATACAAGGTATTTCTACTCCAAGTCACTATTGTCTCTGTACATCATTTCCCACTTCTCCGGTATCGGAATCGGGTAGTCTCTCAGATCTTCGGCTATCGAGATAAGGGACCTGTAAGGGTCCTTATAGGTGAGATGTGCCGTAATAGCTTAAGTACTGAGACCCACAGATGCCAACAGAGTTGGCATTCTGCCCTTTTGGTGCAATGGTTATTGCATTACGGCTGAGCATCGTTATTGGGTTCTCACGACAGCATGTGATAGAGGCACTACAGATGTTCTGGTCCTTGTACCAACATCTCTAATGCCACACAATCTCAAGCACCATATGCATTGCTACCATGTTGTGTGGAAACCATATACTATATACACAGTTTGTATACTATTTAGTTGGAGCCTTACTTGTCCGACCTAATAGTTGTTTTGCACAATATAAGCATCGGAATAAAACATGTACAATGTAGGGGAATCAATACATACCGCGATCATTGAAATCCATTAAACAGATCTCCCACAACGAGGCTGGAAGTCCGAAGAGAAATACAGCCACTGGCGTGTCAAGCACCAAACCGCGCGTCGCGTCGCGTCACGTCTTCATGTCATTGCTGGTGCCTCTGCCATTCTGCAGCCTCCCTACTCCTCAAACACCTGCTGCTCCCCCCGGAGGAGTTATGTGCTTGACAGATGTTTTTAAATGTACATCCAGTGATTTATCCAAGTTTTGGCGCAACCCCGGTCATTTTCTACTTGCACATCTGTAGGATTTTCTGTACTTTATGTTTCTTCTGTCAGATCCAACTATGATCATGCCTCTTAAAAATCATATCCGGCCAGAATAATAATTCTCCGGTGTTCAATACCTAGAGAAGTAACTCAATGCCCCTAAGTTTGAATAGGAAAACTCTATGAGGCTACTCAGAGTTTCTAGACCAGTCCCCTTGTTTTCCAGCTTTTCCATGACACGCTGCCTTTTCATCAGGTGTTCTAGGGAGGCTCGTCCGTTGTCAAGAACTTTGGTCGTCTAATTCAATGTATTTTGTGGCCACCGGTGTAGTCTATATTCGGGAAAAACAGGGGAGCTAGTTCTAGGAACTAAATACTCTCACACAAGTTTCCCTACTCAAACTTCTTGAGTCATATTGGCTATGCAACAACAGATAATATTTATTCTGAACGGATGTAATTTTCATGAAACGCAATCGTAGCAGAATGGAGCAGAAGAAAACACGGAAGATTGTGTGGAATAATGGGTTGCACCGGGTCTACAATAGATTTGCGGACCTTAGACGTCGGAAGAAGTTGAAGAGCATGCATGCCATTTGCAGGCAAGGGGATGTGCCATTCTCGAGAGCAGTTGCAGCTTGAGCCACACGTTCTAGATTTACGAGTCGTTGAGCGGAGGGATGTCAATCTCGAAGCAACAATGGTCGCCAGTGAGTGCCAGGATACAGTACGAAGATGTGCCGAGGTGGACCGGGTGTGCTGAATTCGTCGCTCTAGAGAAATCAATAATCGCTGAGACAGTGAGATCAAGGGATATCTACGCCACTCCCAGCTCAGACAATGAACTGAATTGGTTGACAATCGACTTAGCCTGTCATCGTCGGGGAAGAAGCATAGCACTGGAACAGTCTGGGCCATCAAAGGAAATTACTCGCGCGCGGTCCAATCACCAGTATAGCAGGATACCCCTGCACAGGTGCACCACCGCTCCCGAGCGCGAGGAAGTCCATGAACTCCCGCCACGCAGCCGACCTCACTGGCCCCCCTTGCTCACCCCAAGGCTCCGCTGCCTGCGACTGCCCCCTGTCCTCCTCTTCATCACTCTCATCCTCGTCCTCGTCCTCCTCATCAGACTCGGCATCACCCGCATCTCCCATGCTCGCAGCCGGAGCGGCCTCGATCTCCCAGCGCTGCAGAAAGTCTGCAATGTCAGCCCCTCAGAATCGGACATATCCTCATTGACAAACGCGACACACCTCGCAGGAAGATAAGCACCGGCACCCACAGCACCCACAGCACGCCCCGTACGCCGACATCTAACTCGACCCACGCCGAGCGCAGCACCGCCCTGCGCAGTGTCCTCAGTAATCGAGCATTGACCGCAATCCGTTCTGCAGCCGCAAATCATGAGCCTCCGTCCCGAGCCGAGAGCGATCATGCATACCCTTGCACGTTTTGAGCAGCGCGTGCAGCAGGCTCCATGCCGCGCTCAGCTCTCCAGGCTAGTTGTGCCCGAAGCCGTCTGCGGAGGGTGAGAATGGCGGGTGCTGCGCGGGGTGCAGGATCGTGTCCAAAGGAGCGGGTCCGCGAGCGGCGCGAGGGCCGCGTCGAGCTCGTCCTCCTTCTCCTTCTCCGCCTCGCCCTCCCCACCCCCCCCCCCCCGACACTCCCGTATTCCGCCAGCGCACCTGCATCCAATCAGTGCAGCCCGCCGCGCGCAGCGCAGCACTCACCGAGGACCCACCCACAGCGCCACACGTGCCAACGCGCAGCCGCGCACGCCGGTCGCCCTCGCTTTCCTCCTCATCCTCCGCCCTCAGGCTCGTGCCGTCCTCCGCGCCCGGACTCGGCGAGCTCCGCGCATCCTCCTTCGCCATACGTGCGAGCGGGCCTTTGCACGGTGGCGTCGGCGCAGTGCCCTTCTTCTGCTGCGGTGGACCCTTCCGTCGCTGTGACCGCGACGAGGAAGGCACCACGGGCTGTGCAGACGGCTGTGTGTGGTTCAGCGCGGCGTAGAGCCCTCCAGGGTCGCGCAGTGTACGAAGGAGGAAGGACAAGAGGCGCGTGAGAGTAGCGCGGTCGAGGGTCAACTTGTCTGCACTATGAATCGATCCGGTGCCGGGGGCGTTAGTGTTATTGGGCACAGGGAAGGCTGTGAGTGCGATCCAGGTCTCGCGCGCCCGCGCAGCAGTCTGCCGGTCGACGTCGTACATCGCGAGAAGCCATGTGCTGAGGACGTAGTCTCGTTGGTCATACTCGAGCTCGGACTAGATGTAGGAGAGCAGTCGTGCGGAGGCGTGGAGAGTGGTGAGAAGGGATGAGTGAAGCGCTGCTGCAAGTTGTCTGATGCCATGAGGTAAGCAATCGTAGATATCAAAGAGTCGCAGACGCAACGACAGAAAGCCAGAACACAGTATTGCAGCAGGAAGACAAGGACGGTAAGGGAACAGCCCGGCCCGGACTGGAGCGCAGGGCGTCTGATCCATGTGGAGTTTTTGCGATCATGCCACGTGGGATTTTCATGCCGTGCTGAAATTTCTGGGTACATGGATTTTTACCGCACCGGTTAATTTTGTGCGGTTTTTGTCCAGTACGGTCCCTCATACAATGACACGATTATAAGGAGCTATATATGCTAACCTTATTTGACTGCAACTGGCTACTGCTGATCCAACTCGTCTTCAGCCTACATCCTTTGATCCCTTCCTCCTCCTCCAAGTCCCTCTCCTCTGTCAGTGGATGTGGCAGTCTTGTGGAATGCAACATGTATCATGTTGTATCGATGAGTACACAATCTTTATATGCACTGACATGTATTTCTCATCGATAGCCACCCCTAGCCTTGGTTAATTAACGGCCGTCATGCCATAGCGTCGAGTTCTCGAAGTTGATGCAGCATACAGAAGAGTCAGCAGTGATCATTCTTCTCTACATCAATGGTAACGGCTCATTCATACCATAGACATCAGACAATCGATCCGGCATAGAAAGTCGGGTCGCACCATACCATGGCTGCACCTCACCGCCCACCCAGTAAAGCGGATGTGTGCCAGTACGTGCACCCCGTATGTATTCGCTTTCAGACTCACATGCCCATATCCATACCAGATGCCCACCGTATGAGTTCCAATCCCGCTGTACCCGACTGACTGCCGGCACGCGCATTCACCTTCCGCACTATGGCGACGAGATTGTACCATGCGCCGCGCTCGACACGTGCGCACTCCCAACAAGCGCAGCATTAGTGCAGCATCACATACCAGGTAAGCTATTGTGATCATTATTACTTTGGCTGACTCGCAGCGCATACAGCCACTTTGCACGAGAACTCAGAGGCGTCGATACTATGGCACATCGGGCAGTTCATGTTGTGTCGGTGCTTACTGATGTTGTTATCTGCGTACAGGTTCCAGACGGCACATGCACCGGACGAACAGGAAGGCGCGTCCAGTCACAAAACATAGACTGTAGGGTACCGGCGGAGGTGTGGGAGAACAGAAGTATCAAGTTGTGAGGGATCCGGCTGCTTCGTTACTATGTTCTCCTGCTTTCGATACATTCAAGATTGCTTCAGTACGATTGAGCATTCCTGTATATCCACAATGATAATATATATTATTATATGAGCCCTGACCTGCCCAGGATCCAAAAGTGGACAAATATGATCTGTAGATTACATAATATGCACCTCCGGACACTTGTCATAGTCATTTTACCTTGTCAGACCGTGTTCTGGGTGTTCAGTATCACATCAGAACCTAACCCGAAATCTCCCCGAAACATGCCAAAAATGTCATCATTCTGGCGAGATTCTGGGGTCCCAGATTTTTGTTAGAGTTCGCTCAGAATCCGCTCAGAATCCGTCGATTCTGACGGGATTCTGGGCGCCAGAGAATCGCCCGTTTCACGCAGTGTAATACATTCGACTTGTACGCGTGAACGCAAGGAGTGGCGCCTTTGCCCGCGATTATTCTCCTCACCGCCGTGCTTGTCTCCGCATACACTCACTGAGATACCTGGCTCATGCTTTAAAAATCTTGCTCTAATGGTGAAGGACTCCCTGAATGCTTCAATCGTAGCAGGCTCATCAAAGCCGTACCGGCCGAGGTATAGAAAGTGCCCTTGCACAGGCTGCATCAGAAACCCAAGCGCATGCCTACAAAATGAGCGAGCAATAAGAAGACATATTCAAAGGGACGAGGATGAAGCTCGTCGCCAAACATTCCTAGAATCACGAGTCCTTAGGCTGCCGGAGGCTGCTGGTCCAATTCTCACACCAATAAGTGCTCGGACCACCGGCCTATCCTCGCTCCATGCTCCTAGTCATGAAGACGTTCAAGAGCTTCCTTTTTGGCAAGATGAATCTGACAATACAGCCTCAGTATGGCTCACTGGGCGTATCTCTGGTCCTCACGGAGCGCAAACACATCCTGCTGAGTCCCTTCACTCTGATCCCACCCTCTCCGATGCTGCTGAGTCTCAGGACCATCAAAATACACTTGACACTGGTGAAGACCTGTGGGAACTCTCCTCTGAGAGTCGGAATCTCTCGCCAAGGCATGCGCCCTCCCAGATTTCGCAATCTAGCTACAGTGCCCGTAGTTTCGATGGAGCTGCCGATTTTGATGTCTCTCTTGTTTCAGTGGAACAGAACAATTCTGATGACCCTGGTGCTGACTCCTATAGTGATTCTGAGGACGACGAGGGCATCGATCTCACTGGCGACCCGCTATATGCATCCCGAGAAGCTCTCTTTGACGACGTATTCGAATCGACTCATGACTCAGTGGTTTTGCATTAATACCTATCATCTCACGCAGTATGTCTCGCACAACCTCCTATAAATTACCTAGAGGTCAATCCCACATGCTCACTGTACAGGACCACTTACCGCCAAACGGCTGTCCTTCTTACGTCTGCGACGTGCCGGTACGTCTCCCTCACTCACTATCTCTGCCTCATTGGCCTCATGTCCCCCATCAATACTCATATCCTCAAGCCTCTGCACACTACGCTCAAGCTCAAACAACCTTGCCTCGAGGGTTTCCAGACAATCCTGAAGCTGCTGGGTGAGTCGTTTCTGCCCCTCCAAACTCGACTTGGCACCCTTGCTCCACTTGATCACTTGACAAGTTCAGAGAATTCTTCCACCGATGGTCACAATGTTTTTGTTGTGATCGGTGAGGACTTGTTTGACTTTCTGTGCATCGACTGACAAAGCAGCAATAGCATCAAATGCTTTTTTGTCAGGACTGCGCTGGTTACAGATGTAACTCCCGGCGGCACTGGATGGACGAGCGCGTGGTGGAATAACGCTGCTGGCACAAGAACTTGGCGCATGGGATCCGGTACGCCCTCTCTCGACGCGGCGTGTGAGGAGGCTAATACGCTGCCCGCAGGCTGCTTAGGGAAGGGGTCCCTGTATGTAGCTTCAAAATCGAGTCCCTCCAGATCTACAGTGGCGGTACGTCTGCTCCTCGATGCTTCATCATCTGCCCTCTGACGCTTCTGGCGCACCTCAGTGGAGGGGGACCTCTGCCTTTCCACTCCAGAATTTTTTGGTAAATTCTGTGTTGTCAACGAGTGCTTGGCTGGTCGTTTACTCGGCGGCGGGTTCATTGTCGATGCTGCAAATGGTTCAGGTGAGGTTTTTTAAAGCATACGTGGCCCCTCATCACTTATATCCATGCATTGCTAATCTGGACGACTTCCTGATGGCTCTGATGATCCTAGAGAGCAGCGCGCCGCCCATTTTGGGGAGCCCATCCAACAATTTATCAACCACGTCTGGCAACGGGTTATAAATGTCCCACGCTTTCTATACTGCATTCTCTGAGGACCTGAGCATGTTTTGACTCTGATACTGCCTTCAAACCTGTATTCTGAGATCATGTATATACATGATTCTCATTTTTGCGGAATTTATAGAAGAATATGCTGCATTCCAAGTAGCGTGAACCCCAGTGGCGACCAGCCCGCCTGAACGGTATAGTGCCCGTAGAGAGGTGCCCAGAGGACACTGCCAGAATATTGCTTGGACTTCCGGACAATCCAGACAGTGTCCTATACAAAATCTGAGCGATGCATGGTCTGGATACCAACAGGATTTCCGCGGATATCCTGTCAATGCCCGGAGCGGAAATTCGTTATGAAGTGCTGTGGGCCGTATGCATACATCGAGGCATCCTGCGAGCTGGCACTGGGGGCGCCACAGGATATTGCCCTTGTGGTGGATTAGCGCAGTCGTTGCCATTATGGCTGCATATTGCTGCGCTGCTTTATATTGCTGTGCTCCTCGTTGATATTGCTGCATAGTCTACAATATTGCTGCACTGAACTTAATCATTGAAAGCCATGTAACAAATCTAGGGCACGGATGACTTACGATGTGCGCACCCAACGCGTCGGGCCCGCCTTCCGTGATGCGCAGGGTTTCAAATCTACACAAACGGGTTGGGAGTTTACAGTTGTTCCCAAAAATAATGTCAAAGTTTTGCGCGTCGTCTCGACACGCCAAAATTCCAAGCCATCTTCCGACTCGTAAGCGCCCGTAAGCGCACCTACTTGCATTTGTGTACTGCACTGTTTTCTGCAGCTATGGGTAATAGAAGAATCAACAAGATATGAAACTGTGTACTCTTCATCCATGGCAAGCGGTTGGGCCCAACATGGTATTCGTGAGATTCTAATCATCTCCCGCTAGTCTACCATTGGGAGCATGACACACACTACTACCCAAGACACACACCCGGGGGAAGGGGGCTCGCTCAAAGGCACCTGCCTGGTCTGGGGCATCTAATGCAGAAGAGGCCAAGACAAGTCTGAGGTTCGCTCAAGACTGTCTGGCGTTTATATATTCCTACATATGTTTGTACATGTTATGGCACCTCGGCGCTGATAGTGATGTGCCAGGCCCGGCTTTGGGCCATAGGCCGGGCCGGGCCAAGCCCTACTTGGGCCGGGCCAGGCCGGGCCCTACACCATGGCTTGAGACGGCCCAGGGCCCGGCTTGTGTCTCAAGCCGGGCCGGGCCAAGCCGTGAGCTCTGGGCCTGAAAGCTCTAACAGATAAAATGTCTAGTAACTATGATATATGGATATATATAGTAGCAGTATGCCATATTCCAATGAAGTATGTCTATATTTTTAAATTCAAGCAAGAGGATAGTCCCATGGATCGAATTAAGCCTGTCGCTCACTTTTGGCCGCCTATACGATGCCCCATTTGGAATGCGCGCCACAGAGCACCATGCCGGTAAAATGATGATTTCACACTATAATTGAAGATACTGGAGCTTGGCTTTGTCAGAAGATAGGTACGTTATGAGTTTGTGTGGCTACAGTGATGATCATCCTCACAGTGCCAGGCCCCGGGCAAGCCCCAGGCCGGGCCGGGCCAAGCCCTGGGCCGTCAATGGGACCCGGCCTGAGGTTTTGAAAAGCCAAGGCCGTCCAAAGCCGGGCCAAAGCCAGGGCTTTTGAGCCGGGCCGGGCCTGGCACATCACTAGGCGCTGAGGTAATCTACGTGCTACGTGGTGGCCAGTAAGGGCATCGGAGCGCGAGCGCTGGTACGGGTAGGGGAGCGCTGGATGTCTATGGCAACGTAGCGGGTTAGGCCCGATCGGTGGTTCTCGTTGATTCACCGGTAATGGTGGGGTTCTATGTCCGTGATTGGGGTGTCTGCTGTCCAGGTTCCCAAGGACTGGTACTGAGGGGAAGGCACATGGTGGCCCAGGTTCCCACGTGCTGGTACTGAAGGATGACGTCTGCCGGGACTGTGGACGGGCCAGTATGGGCCGTGCATGACGTAGGGTGATCGAGCGTGATCGGCTGCGATGGGTACGTAGAGTCCTGTGACTGCTAGGGTTCTCAGTCGTACAGGTGCTGCTCTGAGGTCAGTGTTCTTCGTAGACTAGGGTAGCTGGGGTTTAAGGCCTCCCTTGGGCCTTTGTCCGTATAGTACATAGTCCGTGCCAGTAATGGTGTGAGTCCTTGGTCGGTAATGATCGGATAGCCAGTGATGGCGGTGGTTCGTGGAGATGGGAGGCATAGGGTTCAGTTGGCTGGGTGGACAGGGTCCTGGCCGTGAGTCTGGATGGTCGTGACCTGATGAGGTGTGGTCCATGTATCAAGGGGTTGGTTTGGTTAGGTGCTACTGGGCTCATCGTGGTTGGTCAGGGTCACGTGACTGCTATTGGCTTTATACTGGACTGGACGTGTGGTCTGGGACTAGGGTTCTTAGGCAGGGCTGGTGATGCTGTTAGCTAGTGCCTGTAGTGGTACGTGTGTAGGGCATGGATCTAGCTGAGGCATTGGGTTTCCAGCCTCGGGGGTGCTCTCAATGATCGGAAAAGGTACTGTGCCTAGAGGCTTGAAATTGGCGTGTGACAGAGCACATCTTCAAGGGCTTCGGCCGCATCGTCAAGCCATCATCGCTGTGGCGTGATTGCGTTCATATTAGCACCTGGGCTGTAATGAACCCTATTTATCTTTATCTTTTGTATGAAAACATCCCAATGCTCATCCCGACAAATTCCTGTTCTGACTGGCTAATATTATGATATCATCACATTCCAAATTGCACTGCAATAAGCCCTGTGGGAAATGCGACATGTTTGAGCTCAAGAGAAAGGCTCGAAATGATGGCATACAGGTGCGCTTACAGGCACTTACGAGTCGGAAGATGGCTCGGAACTTTGCCTCGGAACTTTGGCGCATCGAGACGACGCGCCAAAAAAAAAGACTTTAACATTATTTTTGGGAATGACTGTAGCGTTTAACATTAACCTCAAGAGCCCTCTGTTCGAAATTGACGACGCTACGCGAGGGTGCTTGAACCACAGCTGCCAGTTACCTCCCCTCCTGGGCCGCCTACTGCATTCGTGACCTCTCACTATCCGTCCTGGAGTACATCGGCCTTAGTCCTGCTCCTATGTCATGCAAAGACAACAGTACACACTGAGAAAGCGGAATGTCAGAGTAACGCCAAGGATAGAGAAGCGAAACTGCTGCATAGTGAACTATGACACAAGCGAGTCATTCCAGTACATCCATATCTGTCAGTGCCAGATCAGGGCGCAATAGAACTTGCTGTTGGTCGTCGCCAGATCGCAAACCCGGGTGTGGTAGCCAGTCGTGAGTAGAACAGTGATCGAGACTATTACGACGTTCTGACACACCTTGATCTGTTAGAGCCTACGCCTTTTCAGATTTCTGCACGCAGTGTAAGGCTCCAACCATATAATGTATATACCATGTATACATGGTTTTATATATATACTATATACATGTATTTACACGCGGTCCAGTACATGGTATATACATGGTATATGGTTGTTGCCAATGCATTCATATATGCCCATTAGACCTACAGTTGACGTTCTGTGAGGTGTATCTGCCTAAATCATGAATGTTAGAGTTCAAACAGCATGGCGTTGGCATGAAGCTGTTTGACATTCTAGCAGCCGCACAGACACAAAGATAAGACATAATTCACACACTTTCAATTATCACACAATATAGCTACAAGATGTTACTAACTCTCATTAATGAAATGTACATTACATCCTCGACTGAGGCTAGTTGGCCTTCCTTGAACTGGTCAGCCTCCCCCGTGTCTCGACAGACTGCATGATGTCAGCACTTGAAAACTCTCAGACAATCATCATACAGCTTGTTGAAGACATAGCTTTCCTCAGCAAGCAGCTGCCATTTTCTATCAAAGAAGGTGCAAAACGAGATCAGTTACACCACGTCATGACTACAGTAACAGGTGACTCACACTGGGGAACATCCAATCACCGTTTTGATATACTATTTGGGGAAGATTGCCACAATGAAGATGGTCGTCTTAAGCACATACGGCGAGGGCGATATGGGATGGTTATGGTAGTGGCTTACCTCAACCGCACAGTTCAAGAGAACCTGGGCATGATGCGCGAGTTTTTTGCCCCGATGGCTGTCAAGCTAGAGAGGTTACGAGATGAGCTAAAGGTCCTATGGTCAGTACCTGTTGCATATCTAGTGGCCAGAACTCACCGTGCATGTATCCATCCTAGTGGCATAAGCGGTGATCCCACAGATGGCGACCAAGGAGCTACAGAGCAATTGGATGTCTCTCCTATTTCTTCCGAGAAGCTTGAGGTGTCAGTCAGGATGGAACCAGAGCAGAGTATGCGTGGTGGACACACAAAGCACATGCAAACAGCACCTACCAGACCAGCGCACAGTTTGATGGGTGTAACGGCGTCCCTGGTGTTCAGCGGTGCGTTCACGACAAATATGGTTACTATGATGCTTAAGCCAGTTTATACTAGACTTACCGGGAGACAGCAAGAAAGACAAGTCCTACAGGGGCGGTAGCAGCACAGAATGTTCGGTATCCCCTATATCTGCCTATGAGCTAGACAAGGATGGTTTAGAACTCATCCTGAGTGATGATGAGAGTTCTGTAGGGGTATGTGATGATCAGTATGGGATATCAAGCAATGACCTATGTTTATCCTGCCTGAAAATCAGTTGTATCGCAACAAACGGAAGTGCTATGCTGTGGGATCATCCAGCCCTTCAGAATATAGTGACAGATCAGCAAGTCCCACCAGTGATGTTGAGATCAGTGGCGAGAAGACAGAAGATCTCACATCACCTATAATCATACCGAAGGCCAAGGTACATGCTAAGCGGCGTTCAATAGATATCACAGGGCTAATGACAGAGCAAGCTGACAGCTGACAATAGTGATGTGCAAAGCACGGCTCAGCTCAAAGCCCGGGGCTTGGGCCCAGCTTTGAAGGGCTCGGGCTCAGCGGAATGTCAAGCCGGGCCCTCCTTGATGGCTCAGGCCAGCTTGGGCCCGGCTCAGGCTCAGGCCGGGGCTTATGGGTAATCATGTAGGACCTCGAAATTATTGGCTTGTGCAGTTCAAATGACAGCACAACATATTCAGAATGCTTATATGTCTACTATTTGTTGATATTCTGATCTACAAGTGTTTTTACAGCTGCTTATGATGTTGGCCAAAAATCCAGATTTCAATCACAACCCTGATTGCAACAGTAGTCACAACGTTCCACACCGTGTTAGCAGATCACAAGTCATTGTAATGGTCGCTGAGATCATATAAGGTGAATTGATGCAAAATCTTAAACCAAAGGGCCCATTTTCGCTGATTCTAACAACACCACAGCTGCGTGCCTAAAGCTGCCGGCTCAGGGCTCGGCTACGGCCGGCTCACGATCCAAGCCGGGCCCTGAGCTGTCTTAAGCCACCCCCCAGGCTCGGCTCGGCCTGGCTTAAGTCGGCTCGGCCAGGCCCGGCTCACGGCTTTGAGCCGTGCTGTCACAGATTTATCTGTTCTCTAATTTTCCCTGTATTTTTCACTATTTCTTCGCATTTATTCCGAATTGTTCTTCGACATCTGCACTTATCCTGTATCTAAAGCTATACTTAAGCTACCGTGCCGCTGTACCGAACCATAACCTCGTAGATCACTCACGTGACCATTCCCACACTAGACGTCTTATCTTATCTCTCAACCACGTTACCTATTCATCACATGATACTATCTCCAGCACTCTTAGCGCTGCCACGTCATTACTGACATCACCGTTCCAGACTCTGGGCAGAGTCCGGACCCACATCACGTTTCCAACGTAGACGCCTTACTCACACATCGTCATATCAATGACATATCCCGATCGGCCTATGACTCAGCCCGGGATCCCCATATCACAAGCTACGGACACTTCGTTAGCACCGCCATTACCGGCCTGTGCCCTACGCCCTACTGTATCGTTAGTCCTACCTAGAGTACCAGGGGTCCTATACCACATGTATATAAGCTTGCATTCTCTGTGTCACAGACTTACCAGTCTGTGAGGACCCAGGCAACTGGGGAGGCCCTAACGCCTAACAAGGCGGTGCGCAAGCCAGCAAGACCGCGACGTCGGCTGTACCCCGCAGTGGGGACTCCTAAGAGGCGACGAGTTGAGCTGGCACACAGACAAGCTAGTAGAGAGGGACCCTGGGCCCGAGCGCACGCAGACAGAAGATAAGAGAGGAGCGTTAGCTCATTGACGAGAATCCTAAAGATGGGGCTGTAAGGCCACCATCTGTCGTAATATATACATGAGCGGTGGCAACGCTAGTACTACCCTAAAGAACAGGCCCGTGCGCTGTATCTAACAGGTCATGTGCTAGTGACGCTACATGTAACTACTGTGACCGTGATGTGTCCGTACCTGAGGTGCGCGCTACCCTACAGCGCTAAACTACTAAGTCAGATGATCTATATGGCTGGAGGAGATGCTGGAGGTGGCTAATGATCAGGAAGACGCGCGCGCACCTAGCGGCGCCTGTGAATACCAATAGCGAGGGATGTACAGATACCCCCCAGGAGTGATCCGTGACACTCTGGCGGCTATTGCCCCAGAACTATCAACTTCGTTACTCAGCGATAACACTCTTGCCTAACAAGCAACCACTACTTAGTCTTCTTAGCTCGTCTAACAACAAGACCTTACAAGTAAGTCATCCGTTACACGTGCTTTGCACATCACTAGCTGATAGTGATGTGCCAGGCCCAGCTTTGGGCCATAGGCCGGGCCAGGCCAAGCCCTACTTGGGCCGGGCCAGGCCGAGCCCTACACCACGGCTTGAGATGGCCCAGAGCCCAGCTTGTGTCTCAAGCCGGGCCGGGCCAAGCCGTGAGCCCTGGGCCTGAAAGCTCTAACAGATAAAAAGTCTAGTAACTATGATATAAGGATACATGTAGTAGCAGTATGCCATATTCCAATGAAGTATGTCTATATTTTTAAATTCAAGCAAGAGGATAGTCCCATGGATTAAATTCTTGGTGCTGAAGCCTGTCGCTCACTTTTGGGCGCCTATATGATGCCCCATTTGGAAGGCGTGCCACAGAGCACCGTGCCGGTGAAATGATGATTTCACACTATAATTCACTAATTATTGAAGATACTGGAGCTTGGCTTTGTCAGAAGATAGTTGGAGAAGGTATGTTATGAGTTTGTGTGGCTACAGTGATGATCATCCTCACAGTGCCAGGCCCCAGGCAAGCCCCAGGCCGGGCCGGGCCAAGCCCTGGGCCGTCAATGGGGGCCCGGCCTGAGGTTTTGAAAAGCCAAGGCCGTCCAAAGCCGGGCCAAAGCCGGGGCTTTTGAGCCGGGCCGGGCCTGGCACATCACTACATATAGGGCATGTTGTACCTCTGACAGATCCAACTCTGTCACCGTTTCATCTTTATCATTTAGCTAGCGGACAGATAGCGTTCAACCACCATCAACATTTCTATCTATCATTTCAGATATATCACTACATACTTATCAAACGTTTGGTACTATAGTGTAGATAGTAACGGTGACTGACACAGACTAGACTGTGGGACTCACACTTTAACCTTTATGGGCGACTTGAAGAAGTTGCTGGAGGTTGGTGAGGAGACTAGTGGGCGCAAGCAGAGATGTTATGTGACTGTGCGAATGCAGAGAACAAATCTAAGGCTTATCCGCAGTGATAGCCCTACTTATATACATGCATTGTTTGGTTACCAGTAAGGGAGCCAAACATGAAGGTGGTCTGTGCGTAGACGTAACTAATATGGTTAAGTCGTAAACTACAGTAGACCATGTGCACCGGTAAGGGCCGCACCAGTAAGAGCGTTTGTTTGGACCGTAGGTCCATGTTGTGGAAGTGGCTGTAGCTACGTTGATAAGCCATACATGTGATTCTTATATTCCGGTATCGGGATATGAGTAATCGTAAGGTTATTGGCATGTGATAACGAGCGGGCCGCTTATCCAATTGTACTGACATAGCCCGGTATCGGGATATGAGTAAGGCGTGTGACACCGGAGGTTAGTCCGCTGAGTCATTGACGCGTACAAGCGTGTTATGTACGTGTTGTTATGACAAGTGGACGTATACCGCGTTGTGTACGTGTTGTTTGGTTGCGTGTACGTGTAGACGGGCGCTTAGCAGTGTAAATGTCTATAAGGTCGTAGAAATACCAGATAAATAGGTATAAATACGGGAAAAATAGTGGCATGTCCCAAATCTGTGACATTACCCCCTCTTCAGGTTTCATTGTCCCTAATGGAACGATTACTTTCCTGTGGAGCCGAATCCACCAGTACCGCGCTCGGATTTAATCTTTTCAAAGTAAGATTTTCCGTGTAGCGTAATGTGCGGGTCCTTAGCAACTTCGCAGATGAGCTGAGCAATCTTATCACCGGCCCAAATATCGATAGATATGTCGGAGTGATTCCGGAGAATGATGATTACTTCACCTTGATAATCGTGGTCGATAACGCCACCCATTACGTCTATGCCCTTTCGGGCAAGACTAGAGCGGGGGGCGATACGTCCGTAAGTGCCAAAAGGTACCTGGATCTTCAGTTTGGTGTTGTATTCTGCCTGCCCGTGAGCTGGCAGAACGTCGCCTGTTGCAGTGTACAGGTCAAATCCAACCGAGTCCTTGGTTCCTTTTTCCGGCATTCGGCCGCCTTCACCGACTACGATTTTCAAGTCCGCGTTTTGGTTAATGTCAGCTGACATCCATCCCCCGTCGGGGTGCCTAACCATGCGTTGCTTAGGGTCCTTTGCAAATTCCTCACGATACTGCGGCCAGTCGTCTGGCCAGGTGCATTCGTTGGCTTCCCAGTCGTCACTGTCAGGGTCGAAGATGTGAACTGCTTCTTTCCTTCTAGCTGATTGTCTGAGGGGAACATCCTGCATGGGAATGGCGTGTGAAGCCTTGTATTCCTGCAGAATGTCATATGCCGTGTCGAGGTCGGCCTCGCGTACCCAGGAGTCGTCATTGATACCAAACCCTTTCCATCGGATTCTGTATTCAACTCTTCCTGCGCGAAGGCGATGATCTAAGATCTTCTCGACTTCCCATAATTCTTCGCCATCGACCATTTCTGGTTGAGGCTCTGGTTTCTTTTGATGCACAGGGTCCTTGTACATAACCAACTTGGAAGCGTGGAATACGGGGTGATAAGCCCTGTATTGCTCGTCCATGTGTACCCTAAAGGTGACCGGAGATAATTGTTCAATTATCTTAAATGGTCCCAGATAGCGTGGACTAAGACTTCTTTCGGAGTCTTGCCAGCTACGGGCGTCAACGAGAACTTTGTCGCCGACTTTAAACGGTACCGAGCGCTTATGTTGATCGTAGTACCAAGACCAGCGTTCAGCAGCCAATTTCATAGCTGCTTTAGCTTGTTCTTGTGCTGACCATCTGGCGTAAGCAAATTGATTTAAATCAGAGTATTGCGTCGGCTTCAAATCCATAGGTCCTGCATTGGGATGCCTTCCTAGTTCGACGAAGAATGGACTATTCTTGGTCGTCTCACTAGCCGCGTTATTGTACGCAAACTCTGCCGTGGGGAGATAGAACACTCAGTTATCTTTTTGGATAACGTCGATGTAGCATCGTAGGTATTGTTCTAGAATTTGGTTAATTCTCTCCGTTTGGCTGTCCGCTTGCGGATGGTAGGCTGTCGTCATCGACCTCTGAATTCCCAATTGCTCGCACCATCCCTTGAATAACTCAGAAGAGAATTGCGGTCCTCTATCCGAAATGATTTGTTTCGGAAGCCCGTGATTCGGATAAATCCGAAGGTACAGGAGGTTCGCTAATTCCTTTGCCGAGATATTGTCTGACGTGGGAATGAAGTGTGCGCGCTTGGTCAATCGGTCCACCACTACCATGATAGCGGTGAATTGTTTGAATTCGCCGCTAGGCGGTAAGTGAACGATGAAGTCGATTGTGATTGTGTCCCAGGGTGCTTCCGGTACTGGGAGCGGTTGCAGGGGTCCATACGGGGTCTGGTTGCGGTTCTTCATGCGTTGGCATGTGTCACAACCTTCCACGTATTGCTTCACCATCGTGGTCATTCCAGGCCACCAGTAATTACGTGATAGAAGTTCATAGGTCTTCCATTGTCCGAAGTGTCCGGCAGTCACATCGTCATGATGTAACTCCAGTATCTTCGTGCGCAATTCCTTAGGCTCTTTTGGAACGTACACTTTTCCTCGTCTGAGGAGTAATCCGGCCTCCATGTTCCATTCCTGGAGATCTTTACCGAATTCCTTGGGACCACTTTTCAGTAGTTCCTGGCAATCCTTGGTAATCTGATCGTTCATGAGGGCTTGTCGGATTTGTCGGAGAAGGTCCTCGTCGCCTGATTGTATCTCCTGCTGTGACGCTTCTAGCGCCCTAACCGTGAAGTATTCCGGTTTCAGCAAAATTTGATCGCGATTATCGAGTTCCACCCCCTCTTCATGGTCTGGCCTCCGTGACAGAGGATCAGCCGTAAGCATTGTTTTACCGGGTTTGTGACACATGGTGAAGTTGAACCTTGTCAGGTAAAGACTCCAACGTGCCTGTCTCCGGGTTAGCCGTTGTGCCGATTTGAAATATGTCAGATTGAGATGATCCGACCATACTTCAAATTTGTGTGGATGTCCCTCGAGGTAATGTCTCCATTCCTCTAGAGCGCGGATGATTGCGAGCAACTCCTTGTCGTAAATCTCATAGTTCCTTTCGGGTGCTGATAGAGATTTCGAGTAAAAGGCTACCGGGTGCCAGAGCTTATCCTCCGAAGAGTATTGCGATAGCACTGCACCAGTTGCGTAATCGGAAGAATCCGCTTCCACGCGGAACGGGGACTCCTGATCTGGGATCCGGAGTATTGGAGCCGATGTGAAAGCTTCCTTGAGAGTTTGGAAGGCTTCCGCTTGTTCGGGTCCCCAGTTCCACTGCGTGTTTTTCTTGGACAGTTCGGTTAACGGCTTAACCACTTTGGAGAAGTCCTTAATGAACCGACGGTAGTAGTTGGCGAAGCCAACAAAGGCCTGGACGTCCTTCAACTTGGCAGGTGTAGGCCAGTCCATTACGCCGGCTACCTTCTTAGGGTCCATTTCGGCTTTTCCTTTGGAAATAATCATTCCCAGGTATTCAATACTGCTTTGTTCGAAGAAGCACTTTTCAGGCTTCGCGAACAAGTCGTTGTCTTGCAAGATTTGTAATACTTGCTTGACGATACGACGGTGTTCCAGCAAGTCGTTTCCGAACACAAGGATGTCGTCTAGGTAGACAATGACCTTTCCTTCTCTGATAAGGTCACCTAGAATATCGTTCATCATGTGTTGGAACGTGCTGGGTGCATTACAAAAACCGAAGTACATGACTACAGCTTCGTAAAGGCCGTTAGGCGTAATGAATGCGGTCTTCCATTCATCTCCCTCCTTGATTCTTATGTTGTTGTAACCCCAACGCAAGTCGAGCTTTGTAAATATCGAAGCCTGGCTAAGCTTATCAATAAGCTCGTCTATGCGTGGGAGAGGGTACCTGTTTTTAATGGTCAAGTCGTTTACTTTTCGGTAATCGACTACCATTCGGGCTCCGCCGTCTTTTTTAGGGACGAAGAAGACCGGGCTCGCGATTGGGGATTTCAAGTGTCGGATGTAGCCCTTCCGTAACTCTTCCTGAATCCACTGATCTAGCGAGTTCGCTTCCTGAGGAGACATCTTGTATGCCTTACTCGGGGGCGGTAGCACCGCGTCATCGGGGAAGTCGATGGCGTGGTCGTATGGTTTCCGCTCGGGCATCCTTTCGGATGCGCGTTGAGAAAATACCGTGGGACCAAACTCCTGGTATTCCTCCGGAACCAAGGATTTCCATTTCTGGAGATCCGCATCTGTCAGGAATTCATCGTCCGACTTCTCCGTTATCGACTGAATGGCGTCGATAAGGAGTTCCGTTCCTTCGTCAAGGGTGTTCACCCAAGCGACAAAGGGATTCTCAGGCTCCTCTAAGCCAAGAAAATCTATTGGAAAGTCGTTGATGATCTGATAGATGTTGCGGGGTTCGATTTCGTCTTCTTCCTCAGAAATCGAAACCCGTTTACCATGTTTGCATTTTTCCGTACACCGATATGTGAAAGTTCCTTCCGGCCAGTTGAAGTCCGGGTTGTGTTTCAGGAACCAGTCATATCCGAGGATCACATCCGCATTCTGTACGTCCATTACGTACAGGAATTCGGTGGACTTGTGTTCCTCGTGCACCATATAAGCTTTAACCGCCATATTGATATTACCGGCGGTATTAGAGGTACCGTCGGCGTTGCGAATCTCGAGAGGCGAAGGTAGTTTCTGAGTAACTAACTTCTCCTCATGAACGAGTTTCTTATCGATGACGCTTATTGATGCACCGGTGTCGATTAATGCCATGGCGTTTACTTTCTTTCCA
Source organism: Wolfiporia cocos (assembly GCA_029448655.1). Taxonomy (NCBI): domain Eukaryota; kingdom Fungi; phylum Basidiomycota; class Agaricomycetes; order Polyporales; family Phaeolaceae; genus Wolfiporia; species Wolfiporia cocos. Next base: position 3,241,700 of record JACCLO010000010.1, on the reverse strand, counting down.
TATACCCACAGTTCCACTTCGATAGAGAACGATTTATTGTCGTCTTGAGAATCGTTTCCATGTACATTATACAAAGTGAAAAATTCTAACGCGAGCGGGTCAGGATGAAAGTATTGTACAGGAGGGGCACGTGTAGCTAGTGTCCGAGTCCTCCGGGCAAAGTCCATTGCCGAGTTGCCGAATATACCGAGATGGGATACCGGGTGACGTACGACCGCTTTATCTTCCCACAAGATAAGGGGTCTCTGTGAAGCCTCTTCGTAGAGGTGCGCTTCTTCGGGGCGCTGTACGCTCCCAGCCGCTGCGGGGCTGGTGTGTTCTTCACAGAACGTCTTCGAGACGTGTGGTTGGGGCGAGGGGAACCGAGATGGTCCCGACATTGGCGACGGTGGTGGCGGGGGCCGAGGGTCCTGCTGAGCTTGAGTCAGCCGTGACTTCTTCCCAGATTGTTCGGGCACGATACATCTTGCCATCCGCGGGGGGCGCCGAGTACGGCTTCTTGCCAGAAGCCTGTCCCTTTCCACTACCCGTAGGAGCAGCGGACTTCTTGTCAGAAGCCGCCGCATCCTTCGCCTGTTGCTGTTCGTACCGCTGAGCGGCAGGTACGAACGTGCCGTTTGCCTTGTCCTCCTGCAATTTTGGGCAGGAAGAGAACCAGTGACCCTTCTGCTTGCAGTATGTGCAGAGGGCGTCAGGGTTTGGTGCGGCGGTGGGCTTCTTGGCAGGCGCCTTTCCCTTGTCCTTCTTTTTCTCCGACTTCTTCGCAGAAGTGGAGGACGTTTCCTTCTTTTCGGCAGGGGCCGAGTCCTTCTTGCCGGTCTTCTCGAAGATCGAACCCTTGATCTTGTCTGGATATGACGTTTGGTACATTTCCAGAGCGAAGTCAATAAGGGGCTCGATGTCGGTCGGGGCCTTGAAGAACGGGGTTTTGCCGAGGACATTTAAGGTGTCCTTGACCTTTTCGGGGAGTGTTTCGGTGAACTCCCACACCAGGGTCTCGTTGGCGGTCTCAGAGAGTCGGCCGAGGGTTCGGAACCGTTCGCAGTAATTGAAGTAGTTTGATTCTGCGAGTTCTTTACCCTTGGTACCGTAGTAGCCTCGAATCTCCTTCTTGGCTATCTCCTTATCCGTCATCTTGCCATATTGCACCATTACGGATTTGGTGAAATCTTCCCAGGTGCCGAGAGGTTCACCATTTCCTGCCTTCTTGATGAGAGGCGAGAAAAATTTGTATGCGTCCCCTGTGACGCGGAAGAGGGCCGTGGTGATACGGTCATGGTCATCGTAGACCCTGAGCGTACCGAAGTACAGGCCCATCTTCTCCACCCATTCCTGCGCAGTCACCTTTCCAGATGACCCAGAGAATTCGGGGGGAGGGGGAATTTTCAGGTTTTGAGGCAGACCTGGAATCTGCGGGGCGACGGCTGCTGCAGCGGCGGCTGCAGCTGGTGCGGCGGCAGCGGCTCCGGCTGCACGGGTTCGAGCAGTGTTGGGGGCCGGTGCGGGTGCTTCCGGGGGCGTGCAGACACCGGGAGGGTTAGGAACGGAGGTGACACAGATGGCTCTGTGGGACTCACCAAGCCAGTATCCTTGCGATGAACTAAGGCGACTCAGTGAGGAAGAGGTTATCAGACAACACAGGAGGTAGGAGGTTCTTCTACGGTGTACGCCGAGAAGAATAGAACTAAGGTTATAGGCCGTCAAGGCCCTACTTATATACACAAATATAACGGGTCATGTGCTACTGTATAGTGCATGCCCGATAAGGAATGTGGGCTTGGTTGCCATAAGGGCGACCAAGTGGTACGACTACTCTACAAAGGCCGTGACCCGCCGGTAATGGCCGAGCCAATGGTAAAAGAGAGAGCGTGTGGTCTCATCGTTAGATGGACATGTGAATACGGGCGCAGCCCGGGTATAAGGGATGCCGGTTGCCGGATACCGTGAGGTATAATGGCGATTGGCCGGTCATCGTGTGCTGACCAAGGCGGAACGCCGAGGTCGTAATGCTATTGGGCCGGCAGGCACCGTAGCATGTGATATGTCCGGACCGGAAGGTTACCGGAACATGTGGTGGTCTTAGCCGCGAGGCGAGGACCGGTGTTTGGGCAACGCCGTGATGGCAGAAGCCCGGGACTTGGAGAACGCCGAGTCCGTGGGATGGCCGAGAAGGCCGAGCCTATAGCGATATTGCCTTGGTGCTAATATAGTGCTATTTGGCCGTGTTGCCATTATTATGCGAAGGCGTGGCGCGCCTGAGGTGCCATTGTGATCAAGGATCTTATGACGTGTGGGAAGCCGGGAAGGCCGACCCAATAGAACATTGCCATGAGGCGATGTTTGTATATGTGGACATTATTATGCAAGCGTGCCGCGCTCGGCCTATCATTATGATCTAAGATCTATGACGTGGCTGGTCTTGCTCTGACGGGCGAGACCTGTATGACGTAGCTGTAACTATGCTATTGGACCGGAAGGTGCCGTAGCGTTATGTAAGCTGGTCATGTGGTTGATAAGCCCAGTTAAGAGCTTGTCGTGGTGGCAATGGGAGTTAACCCGTAGATAACTTGTAGTTAGACGTATAAATCCCAGGTAAATTGCTATAATCATAGGAAAAATGCTGTAAGCCCCAGATAAATCTGTGACAGGAGGGATTCTTTTGGCTCCTCCGGAGTTCCTCTTCGACTTTCTCCATGCACTCGGCGAACGCATCCTCGAGGTCATCGAGCCGAGTCCGGTAATCGTCCCGGAGTTGTTTCTCCATTTCGGAGAACTTGGCGGTGTAGTCCTGACGGAGTTCCTTGCCAAGGTCCACCAGGGTGGACACAAGCTCGTTGCGGACCGTATTGACCGCTTCGTGTAGCTCGTCTTGGGCAATTTGTTCGATTGCCCTGGATTGCCCGGCTAGGGAGTCGATTCTGCCATGGATTCGCTCCAGGCGGGCGTGCACCATCCGTCTGAGGGTGTCAACCTTGTCGTGGCTGATCGCCGCGCTTCGTTGTACGGCGGCATCGAGGATTGCCCCATGCAGGGGTGCATCCACCTTGTGTTGTTCCTCCTCTGGGAGGTACGACTTGAGGCCTATTTCGACCTCGGCGTTGGTTCGGCGGTCTGGGCCCGAAAACTCTATTTCTAGGGTTGTGACGGGCCCAATCGGACGGGTGTAGCGAGCCGGGGGGTATCCGGGGATAGGTGTGCCCAGACGCGTTCCCATGGGGTTGGATGGGGAGTCCCTTTGTGGGGGAACATCCTCGACTTCGTCCTCTTCCTCTTCCTCGCTTAGATGCTCCAAGGTCACCAGGGGTTGAGTCCCTGAGGGCCCTGCTACCGGGGTTACTGGACCTTCCGAGCGAAGGCGCATCGTGCGACGAGTGACGAGGGGTGCGCTGTTGGAGGAGGTGGAAGACATTGCGAATCTGTTTATGACGAATGTTAGTTTCCGGTTACTCATTGTCTTAGATTCTTAAGAAGGGTTTTAGTTTGAAAGCTGCAACTTTTGTTATAGATCACACTCGCACTCTATTTCAGAGTTAAAAGATGATAGTATTTCTACTATACAATCGCGAGTATATCCTCTTCTACCGAAGTAGTTGAGGGCCCTGCCACCTTGTCAGGTGGTGTTACACCGAAGGCAAAAGAAATTTGTAGCGCTACGCATTCTGCTATGATACGAGCCAAGTCCGTACGCCAATCCGAAAAGGAAATGTTGCCGAGCTGTTTACAGTACTTTTTCATAATTCTCCACTCTTTATTGGTGATCCTCCCCCGTCTCGCTCTATCCTTTACGTTATCCACCAAGTCCTCTAATTCTACTACCATGTTATGGAAACGAATGTCGTTTTCCATATGGAAGCCTGGGTAATTAGGGGGGTGGTTGGCGAGAGGAGTGAGACGAGTGAGAGTGCCTTCTAGCATGGGAATAACTTGCTCGCATGCTTGGAGGGGCTTCTTCTTCCCGAAGACGAGGGAAGGGTCGAGAATTTTGTGGTTGGCCGGAACGGAAGGTCCGGCCGCCGGACTGGAAAGGCGGAGGGCCAGTGAAGAAGCTGCTTGCTTGGCTTCCTTGGCGGCTTGTTTGGCGGCGATTCACTTATTCAGCTTATCGCGGGCGAGCTTGAGCTTGTTGAGTTCTCGGAGTTCGATGAGGTTCTCCATGGCGGTAATGGAAGCGGCTAGCTTCTCTTCCTCTGTCCAGATGCGCTTAGCGAGCAGAACTGGTTTGGGAGGTCGAGGAGCAGGTTTCCCAGCCTCAGCAATGTGCTTTGGCATGTGGACGGGAATTTCCCAAAGATGGAGCTTCCCGGTATAGTCTTCCTTTACAGGAAGTGTGTATGTGACGTCTTCTGCCCGAGGAATGTCGGCGGTGTCGATGCGGCTGAGAAGAGACCGCTTCGCCAGCTTAACATAAGGGGCAGTGGAGGAGCCACGGGTGCGACGGGTAACGCGGGGCATGATTCTAGAAAGTGCAGCCTTCATGAGAAACAAAGTTTCCCAGTGATACGTCCAAGAACAGGAATAGAAGGGTTTATGTAAGGTAGGGTAGTGGACTCCTTTTCAGGAGCAAAGAAGGTGTACTACGGGGCATAATTACTCTTATGTTGCGCGCAAACCCTGTGCCGAGATGGCGCGGATATTCGCATGACCCTAACGGTCAGAGGCGCCGACTCCAGGGGTAGAGTTGCTGACTGCCAGGCCGGTTCCTGGGTCAGATGATTGGGATTCGGATACACGACACCGCCCCGGAGGGACGATGCCGGAAAGTGGCTGGGATTTTACATCCCTTAGCCTGTCCATGCTTCAACAATGAGGTTGCCGTCTGTAGCCACATGGGTGTCACATCAGGGCTAAAAAACCACTGTCGATCTAAGATCGCGAGACAGCAGCGCTCCACATCCCGAAGGAGTGGGCCACGCGCTTCTCTTCCAATGGGGCCCCAAATCCGTTTGACCCATGCTTGCACGCCGAGCTGCCCGGAGGACTTATGCTATTGGCTACCGCGAGTGACCTATGGCAGGGTGATTTTTTACGTCACCCCCCTCACTGCTTTTCCCATAACGGGTTCAAAGCAGGTCCCTTGCGCCTGGGAGGCGGCTTTGGAAAATTCCCATGCCATCATAGTGATGACCCTGTGGATAGCGATGGGGCGCTGAACAACGCTTGCCATGGCAGGGGGTTGGGCGCACACAGGCAGACCGTCCCCTTTTCTCCACAGGCGGGTCTTAACCGCTCACAGTCCAAGCTTGTCAGTGAGGACCGTGTCTCCTTGACCCTGGAGTCCGGGTTAGGTAAGCCTCCTGCCTAAAAAGGCGGTGTGGCTTTTCCTGGTTGCCAATCCTCTGCCGAGGATGGCGATGTATCCCCCAGATCTCAACTATCACCCCAAACTCTTTGTCAAGAGTAGGGATGTGCGCAGCAATGAGCAATAGCCCCTGTAGGATAGAAACCCAGGCCCAAGCGCAAGTGCAAGGGCGGGGGTAGGGGGAGATTTGTTCTTATGACACAGACTAGACTGTGGGACTCACACTATAACCTTATAAGCGACTTGAAGAGGTTGCTGGGGGTTGGTGAGGAGACTAGTGGGCGCAAGCAGGGATGTTATGTAACTGTGCGAATGCAGAGAACAAATCTAAGGCTTATCCGCAGTGATAGCCCTACTTATATACATGCATTGTTTGGTTACCAGTAAGGGAGCCAAACATGAAGACGGTCTGTGCGCAGACATAACTAATACAGCTAAGTCGTAAACTACAATAGACCATGTGCGCCGGTAATGGCCGCACCAGTAAGAACGTTTGTTTGGACCGTAGGTCCATGTTGTGGAAGTGGCTGTAGCTACGTTAGTAAGCCATGCATGTGATTCTTATATACCGGTATCGGGATATGAGTAATCGTAAGGTCATTGGCATGTGATAACGAGCGGGCTGCTTATCCAATTGTACTGACATAGCCCGGTATCGGGATATGAGTAAGGCGCGTGACACCGGAGGTTAGTCCGCTGAGTCATTGACGCGTACAAGCGTGTTGTGTACGTGTTGTTATGACAGGTGGACGTATACCGCGTTGTGTACGTGTTGTTTGGTTGCGTGTACGTGTAGACGGGCGCTTAACAGCGTAAATGTCTACAAGGTCGTAGAAATACCAGATAAATAGGTAAAAATACGGGAAAAATAGTGGCATGTTCCAAATCTGTGACACTACATACCTATCAAACGTTTGGTACTATAGCGTAGATAGTATCGGTGACATCTGGGACGGACTTGACCCCTGAAACTCAACGTAGTATATAAACTAATGTACATACTGTCGAGGCTCTTTAGCTCGACCTTGTTGTATAAACAAGAAGTCTTATACTCGTTCTCAAACGTAGGAAACTACGCTCAGTATTCTTCACTCGAGCAACCGAACGACTAAGTCCTCGAAGTGCACACTGACTTCTCGGACTTAGGCGAGTCTTATATTCTATTCGCCTCGCACTTGAACAAATTATATCCTCTAACGCGTATTGGATAACAACCGATCTCCTAAGGACTTCACTTAGGACCCGAAGGCATCTAACGAGTATTTGCCTTGCATACGGCAACGCGCCTACGTGCAGAAGAACGATCTATATTCGCGACTCGAATATACGAACGGGTATTCGACCCGTAACATCGTCTAGGCTCATGAACCCTTCGTGAAAAGAGCGCCTAGCAAGTCCCCTTCACGCTTTCATGAATGCTGCGCACAGGCACCATTCTGATGCGGTTCCAGCCCACACAATGGCGGAAGTCGATGGCAAATCGGCTCACCAATGCGTGCTTTGATGCGTGCACAGCTGTGCTCATAGCCGATTTTGTTGAGAAGTAAACCTAATCTTTCCGTGCCAAGAGACCCGCCGCGATGCTGTGAAACGATGTCTCAGGCTGTCGCCGTCATCGGATATAAACTTATGTTACGGGTGTCAGAGAGCATGTTCGGCGATGATGGAAGAAGTAATCATTCAACAAGAGCGTGGAAAATGGAAGATTGTGTGGCGCGCGGGATGGGAAGAGGAGGGTACCACGCTGGCGAGGAGTGGCTGCGCCCCAATCGTGGTCAAGATGAGCCCGATGGATGCATAACGCAAGGTGCTCTGTATCGAGACGATATGAACAAAGGAAGCTGGGTGGCGAGGCGTCACGGCGAATACTTTAGCTTCCCCACGCTGCGTTAGAATGCTAGGTAGTCTTGCGCGGGGTTATTGGCATACCATTGTCAAAACAACGAGTTCTTTGAGTATCGAATGCCGGACGACGGTAGTTAGGTGAGAGTTACATGCATTGCGCATATCACCTTCCGCTTGCAACGGTCGTGTAACCTAACACCATCCCTTCTGAGGCGTGCGTGGACCGATTGCTTGTATACAGCTGTGTCTTGTTTCCCGTCTCATGGTACAGCTGCATGTATGACCAACATGCAATGATTTGTACTAGAGCGTTTGTGAGATCGAGCGAACTCACCGCGTTCTCTACTATAACATGGTTGTATTCCTTTCACTGTCTCAGGCTCACGGGAATTTCCACTAGGACCACCGGCATCCTTCCAACGAGTGTTGTACGATCGATGCTCTTTATTGTCTCTTCTATTTTGCAGCATATCCCTTCGTTTGCGCGAAGCCACTCTTCCAAACTGCCAGTGACAGCACGCCCAGAGGATGCATATTCGGCCTCGAGGTCGATAAGGTGGTTGAAGTGGGCGACACTGCGGTGGCCGTTCACAGGATCAGCAGGTCCGCAAGAACGCGAAGTATGTACGGGCAGTCAGCACACACCTATCCGCACACATTTGCATAAGATCCTGCGCTGCCTTCCGGAGGATTGCACTCCGATCAATGCGCACTTCTTCACGTACACTATCAAAGCGATCCGTGATCTTGTCGAAAATAGCCTGCGAGGGTCGAGCACATACTCAGCATACCGCAATATCCTCAGCAGCTTCTATGGCACCTGATGCAACTCCCACAGAACATATTCGATGTCCTAGACATTTGCAGCGGCTTCCTTGCGCCACGAGCGGTTCCCAGCACCCGTTATATTTGTTTTCTGGAATGAGCCACGTTCACGTCGCCCTATGAAAGGCTCGTGTTCAATATCCTGCAGCAGCTGTCCCATTGACACTAACAACAAAAGTCACAAGTGCGCTGTTGTATCTATGTATAAGTTTACCAGTAGCCCTCTCTCGCTTGTACGGGCTCAGTGATGTGGGCTGACTCCGAGAACCAATCTCAAAGTTCAACTCCGGCGACGGTTTGCGTTCTTCTACAACCGGCGCGAAGGTAACGGAATGTCTAGGATGGGTCTTTCTCGTGGAGACAGAGTCTCCTGCACGATCATCGACCTTGATGACCTTGCCAATTGGGGTAGATGTTACCTCCGTCAACTCAAAATCAGTTTGCTCAAGCTTTTCCGGAGAGGGATGACGAGAGGAGCAGGAGAATGCATACGATCGGTTCTTGGTGTGGTATTCGTTCCCAGTATGGAATCTGCTATGGTCGCATGTATCGCCTTGTTGGCAACTTCGGAGATGTCTGACATAGAATCTTCAGCGGTGGCTGGCTCCTCAGGCAGAAGCACTGTATGAACGTTACCAGATCCCGTCAAGAGGCTTTCAGATGCAGATGATGACATAGACTTCTTGGACAGAGATGGGCGTCCCGAAGTATTCAGTGTAGGCTGTATGGTTTCTTCGTGGTGAACACCAGGAACCCCACTCGTACTGTTGTCTACGTTCGCAGATCTGTGAGGGGCTTCAGAAGTGAGGTTGGCCCACGGCGCAATCTTTCTCTTTTTGCTTGTGGACTATTTTAGTATTAGCATATGGCGTAGAAAGTGTCACGATACACGCGCCTTAGCAATGTTGGTAGAACCTGACAATGGGTGAGCTTTCTCTTGCAAGGCAGGGATCGACATTTCGACTCTCTGTAGTCCACGACCATGATATGGCTTTCTCATCAATCACGAGAATGCAAGAGGACAAACATACCCTTTTGTCCGTTGTCGAAGCACTGGCTGTGAGAGCAGGGACCACATGCCTTGCGTGTGTCTCGATTTTTACTTCCGATTGATTTAGTCTCTTCGACAGGTTCGTCCTCGACGAACGTGTCAGATAGCTCATGCCTGTCGCATAACGGATCGTCGTCCGAGGCTCCCTGGTAGACGATAGGGTCCAGCGGAGACGGTTTGGTCTTCCAGAGCTTTGCTTTATGAGGTCTACCTTTGGTCGTGCTCGACTAAGGGCTTTGCTTTCCGGGGCAGGTTTATTGTTGGCCTTCTTGCGACGAGCAGACAAAGCTGTGAGAGGAGACGACGTGTTCCGAGTAGACAAAAATGGATCGGATTCAGGTAGAGCACCATAGTCAATCATGTGGGAGCATGAGGTAGGAGAACATATTTTCTCCTTTTCGCCGCGATATCTGTTGGTTGCCCTAGTCGCCGTTGTAGAACGAGGCTTAAGTACCTGAGATTCCGTGCGCTCTGGAGGAACTGGTATGCAAAGAGCGCTACGACCTGTCGGGGAAGTCTTGGATCGTTTATTGGCAACAGCGTCCTCTGCCAGCTTATCTGAGTTAGGACCGTCTTCGCTGCACTCAGTAGAATCTCGCTTTCTCTTGTAGGCCTTGGCGGCAACAGAGTTATCGGTCGACTTGCGGGTTTTCCCGGCAAGTCGAGATTCGGGCGATTTGGCTGACTTAGTGGAGATTACTCTAGGGCCTTCCGACCGTCGCCTACGTTGAGGCGGGGCCAGTAGAACCGGGTCGACGTCAGATGGATCATATAGTTCCTCATCGCTTGCGCCGAAGGCTTCTCTTCGGACATTTTTCGAACGCATATGGGGCGTAGATTTCATAGACTGACGTTCGTCGACAGCAGAAGATCTCGAACTAGTCGCGTTGTCAAAGTCTGATCCGCAGCTGAGTTCGTCACTGCTTTGGTTGGTATTGTAGACTAGCGGAAAGTTGGCAGTGTTGATGAGCGCGGATGCTATGGATTGTGTGATACTCACATTGTTGGACTTTCTCAATTCTCTAATGAGTGGAGATCAGTCATGGAAGAATGCGATCAATTTAGCGTACCTCGGATTGGCTTAGTTGTTTCATCGGCTTGCCCTGGGTGTCAAAATCTAAAACCAGTGGCGACGTCGCTAGTGATAGCTTCGGTGGGAGTATCTCTCTATACTTCTGTCCCTGCATTACGATACCGTGTCAGCACTCGCAAGCCAGATAGAAAGTATAAGCTACGCTTTCTTACTTGACCTCTGTCGCGCAACGCATTTGCAAATCTGTCCAGATTGCCGCTCGTAAGAGTAAACGTTACAACTGGGCCGCTTTCGTCTATGCCAGAAATTATCGGTTCTCCTCCAAGAATAGGAGGACTGCACATGACAATTTGCACCTGCGCGCTGACCCTCTCCTTGCCAGAACGCTTGCGCAGGATATCTATTTTGCGTATAGAAGTGTATGAGATTGTCAGGGATTCATATTGGTTATCCTGTATCGATGTATGCACATATAGTCAGCTCACCGTATGACAGACATCGAATAAGGTCAAAAGGCACACCTCTATGAGCACGTTCACGAGTATTGCCTTGGGATCGACATAAACCTATCGCATCGTTGTGTTTGCCCACAGGCACAGACTTCTTCTATTGCAAAAGGCTGCGGGCTATATGGCGCCGGTCAGCGTGATAATACGGCAGCTTAAGTTACTCACAAAGTCCGGTCGCCAGCAGCCAGTGCTTCGGCAATCTTCCGTGAGGTCATGTCCCAGTCCTCCGAGGGCACGTTCTCAAGCAGCTCCACGACCTTTTGTCCGATGCTGGTGGTCTCCGGGGGAGATGACTTGCTGAACACAGACTGGATGAATGCAGTACGCTTCGCGCGACCGGAGGCAGTCCCCTTCGTTGAAGGCAATAAGCGCAAATAGTGTCAACAAGCTCTCCAGAGGAAAGAAATCTGGATCATGGTATCGGAATCTGACATGACGCTCTTCGAGAGAGCTTACCTTTGGTGCGCCAGATGGTGGCTCCGAGGCGATGACTACGCACAAGCAATGATATGCGGCATGGTAAGGTAAAATGGAATCAGGCTCACCCTCCAAGGATTTGGTCGTCACGAAGCGTGTGTTGATTGGCGTGATGCATCGCAGCAGAATCGGCGAGAAGAGTATATGCCTGGTAATGTCGAGATGAGTATAAATTTGGCGCATACATAAAGGTGTAAGAGATCGTACAGTGCATCGTAAACCAGTACTTATCATCGGAGCAGTTAGTGAGAAACATATGTCGCGTAGATTGGGAACAAGCATGGCTGCTATGACGTCCTTTGCTTTGCTACTTTTGCCCTTGTCTAGCGCACGCATGAGCCCATCTGGAGAAGGGCATGGGGATGGATATTACCGTTTTCACCTTCATCGAGAAAATCCTGGACATAGTCAGCTTCCCGGACAAAGTGTGAACATCGAACTAAAGCATACGAGAACACCGGACAAGAGAGAGTTGAGCACTCCTTCCCATAGCCCCTGTTGCTCATTCTGCTGCTTTCTAAGAGTTGGGAGAACCTTCTTCTCGTGATAGACCTTGTAGAAAATCGCAGCAGCGGCTTCAAGGGCAGGCCGCGGAAAAGCGGAGTATATGGGAAGAAGGGGTCTGCGCAGATACTGAGATAACACTTTGGATGCTTGCTCGGATATCGTGGATAAATTCTATATGATGATGAACAGACATCCACTGAGCCCCAAATAGCTGCCTTACAAGTAAGACGAGGTGGGAGGACACCTTCTCGAGGGCCTCTGCTAGACTTTTGCTATTCTTGGTGCAAGATCTTGAGATAGTCTGCTGCAGCAATCAGACATTTCAAGTGGTGGGTGTACAAGGAGTAACTAGTTATATGGCTGTCAAGACGCGTGGTGTCACACCCGTTACGAATACGTGACGTGACGCGACACGCGCGCTACTAGACATCTCTGAATTAAGACGCCGATTCGAGCCGACGTTGTTCAGAATTCAGAATACAAGCTTGTGCTTCTGTGGACGCTTCAAACATAGCTGGTATATTTATGATATATGATAATGAGGTAGCGCCGGTTCCGGCAGGGCCCGCTACGGTTATTATTCTATCCAGTGTGATTCACAACTGCTTAGAGCACATGTGCTATGTATTTGTGGCGACAGTACAGAGGGGCAGCATCTATCAAACATATATGCGTAGCTGAGGTTGTTGTCTTCCAGACAACCCATACAGGCGTTTGGAAGACAAGACGTGAAACTCTTTGGGGTGTACAGCATAGATACCCCTTCGAGCGGGAAATACAACAGTGTATTGAACCGGATAGAATCAGCGAGACAATCAGCGCGGTACGCACACTGCGAAGAGCGAAGAGCAGGCGGAGATTAAGCGCCGGAAGGGCCAGTCGATGGCACGTGCCGCCACATTCAGCTGCCAACTTCCACCTTCAACGAGTCGGACGCCTGCGTTCTGCATTGAAGTGATCGCCTTCTCATGCCTGATCAACTCTCAATTCGTTATCTTTACTACGATGCCAAAAAACAACTCATGGCGGAAGTAAGCGAAGTCGAGGTTGCTGTGGGAGCTAGCATGTTCAAACTACGAGATGCCATTGCTAGCAAGCTGCGAGACTACGGGCTCTCAGCGACGGAGTTACTAACCATGACTCTGTGGAGGGTATGTGGCCATCACCCATGCCGCATCTTGACGACCCTCACAGCCTCCTCAGCCCAATGCGGAACTACTCACCAGGGACGAGAAGAAGAAGGCGAAGGATGTCCTGACGAAGAGGATCAAGGGAGCCAAGGGCCGCCTTGACGCTGTCGCACGAGAGATGGAAGACGACGAGCGCGTGAATGAACTCATCGATAATGGAGTCGAGCAGAGGAACAACCTGGTGCACGTCATCGTCGCAGTCAATTTACGTGAGTTTCGCCCGCGTTTATCCCACTGCGCCAGTCATGTCATTCATTGTGCAATAGCCACTCTGGAGGAGTTTCTCCAGGCGCAGCGAATAAAGGACTTAATCGGTTCGGAGCAGAGGGCTCGATTTTACGTCAATAAACTCCGGCGATTCGACCTGCGCGACCTTCTTATACCAGAGAACAAGATTTCCTTCCCACACGACCGCGACGGCACTATAGTGACCGTACGTTTGTCAAATCCGAACGAAATTGACAATGCCCCCATATTTGTGAAAAATCTCATCAAATCACTTAAGAGGAAAAGGATCATCCCCTCTGAGCTCGTGTCAACGGTGCGTTGATAGGCGTACCAGTGATGCCCGAGGATGCTGACTGTATATCTGATTCCACCGTTAGGACGATTACAGGATTCTCTCACAAGCCATTGGCACAGATGCGCTGAATGATTACTTCGAGTCAGGGTCCTTGAATCATGTCAATCAGCAACAGCAAGAACTGCTGACATACCGTCTCGCTGTTACCGAGTGCGCTCCTCTGATAACCTATATCAAGTCAAAATCATCCTTCTACAAAGACCAACATTTCACTGGTTACCTCGTCGATCGCATTTTGGCCAATGCTGATGGTGTACTGTACAACAAGTAAGTGGCCTGTTTGCGCCCAAGACAATATGTATAAAGATCGTTTTCCAGATCAGTGGAAGCCATGCCCTCCATGCTCGTTAGTGATCGTTCGCCGAAGAACTCGTATACGTATAAGCCAAAAAGTGACTTCATGCTTTCGATCGCATCTGCGCTTTCGGACAAATCTGCGCTTCCTCTAATCCTCGGAGAATGTGTATCTGATCCGGAAAACGAGACAGACCGAGCGCGCATGCTACTACAAGCTGCCGTATACGTTAGAGTGGGAAACCATTTTCGGGGTGACAAAGCATTTGTTCAGCTCTGCATTTATCTGAACAAAAACCTCGGGGTGGAGCGATACCTGGTCTATCAGGATGATAGAAGCAACAACGATGCGGTAGTCGACTTTTAAGTCTGATGACGTTTTGTTGGCTGACAGGTTTTGGAAGGTCACGATCTTGCATGACGCCATTTTCAAGTTGGCTGAACCTAGGGAAGCCATGCAGTTTGCCCTGCAGCTTTACAACTACCGCCAGCATGAGCTGCAGTCCCTTATAGACGGATTCGACAACGAAATGGACGCCAATCTGCAGGCGCTCTCCGAAGCTATGAAGGATCTCGGTTTGGGATCCTTATCGAGCGCGAGCAAGCAATCGACGGCAACATCGACAAAGAAATCATCCCGCCAAGGTTCGTCTATGGGAACGATCACGGAGCATACCACAGCATTGCAGTTGCGCGGCTATTGTATTCGGGCGACTATCGGAAATGTAAGCGCGAGCTATGACCACATCGTTGATTGCTCACATCAGATCAGCATCCGCATGTCGCTAGAGTATGGAAACCAGACCAGGACGAAGAGTTCATGGTCAAATTGGTTAAGAGGGACAGTACTGAGGTCGTATTGCTGCGATACCTTAACTCGCCCGAGTTGCGCTCCGACCCACGCAATCACACAATACCCGTGGTCGAGATTATCGATGCGAGCGCCGACCTGTGCATCCTCGTGATGCCCAAATTCGAATTCTACCCCCTGCTCGTCGACAGGAGAAATCTGGACGCTCTCCATGATTACGTCCGTCAGATTGTAGAGGGCGTCGCATTCCTACACGAGCACAACATCTCACATCTTGACCTCAAGCCAACGAACATAGTCGTCGATGTCAGTACGCAGAAGGTGTATATCATCGATTTTGGTCTGGCCCGCCGATTGCAATATGAGGATGCGCAGATCAGCGGATATGTTGGAACGGAGGACTGGACGGCTCCAGAAGTAGGCGAGCACCGCTACAGTCCCATTCGTGCCGATTGTTGGGCGGCAGGCAAGCTCATCCAAGACACATTTAAGTTGTGTGGACCGCTTGGGCCGGAGCGGAAGCATCTGAACAAGATAGCAATACGTCTCCTGGACCAGGACCCTGGGCAGCGACCGGCGTTGAAGGACTTGCTCAACGTGCGCAGAACGGATGAGCATGATGACGCGTTGTATCCGAAGGACAGCATGTTGTTTACGCACTCATTGCGGCCGACGATACCATTACCGCAGCTGACGACAGTGATGGTGGCGTAGTGATAGACAGCGACGAGGGCGCCTTTCTTTCTGTACTCTGTGATTGTCTCTCAGTTTTCCTTTTCCTGATTTTTATCAAGATTTCACCTGTACGACTGTGCCAGCAGAACGAGATATATATAATATACTTTTGGAGCACCATCGCGATGGATAGTTTGAACGGTACCGCGGATGTGAAGGCGCCCTCGTGTTGGGGTTATAGTAAAGTGTTTTCGCAAGCCTGTGGAGCCCGCCGTTCCCGTAAGAGAACTACAGTCATCGATCACTCAATGAGACACGATCACTCAATGAGACAAACGACAACGACCTTGTTATTTGATTTCTGCTTCCCACTACCGCATTTGCACCTCGGACTTCTTGCGCATTTATTTGCATGTATTGTGAAAAGCTACTGCTAGAGTTCCAAGCAAGTATTGCATTTCTGACAGACCGACCATTGTTGGTTGTCCCTCAAAAACAAAATTCATTTCGAAAGATCAGTTCCACAGAAATTATGCAGTACAGTGACAGTTGCAGCTATCAGATAAGGGTAGCGCCGGTTCCGGCAAGGCCCGCTATGCAATCTTCAAGTTGGCAACGAAGAGTAGATTCTCAGTCAAAAATGCGGTCTTAAGGTCATATGGGCCTGTGGCACCCCTTCTATTTTCTGTAATTACTAGACATATTTTCATTTATGAAGGTACAGGAGGTGTCCAAAGTGACAGGAGTTGACTGTCTCATACATGCTGCTTCACCAGAAGCATGCGAGGATGTCGTTCATGTTCATCATGATCCCGAGGCATGCGATGAACATCCTCCATTGCAGAAAATAAGGAAGTGGTTTGATGTAGATGTCGACATTGTGAACAATCTGTGCACCGAGTCCTTGAAGGTATGAATTGGTTAGTGATGTGCCAGGCCCGGCTTTGGGCCATAGGCCGGGCCGGGCCAAGCCCTACTTGGGCCGGGCCAGGCCAGGCCCTACACCACGGCTTGAGACGGCCCAGGGCCCGGCTTGTGTCTCAAGCCGGGCCGGGCCAAGCCGTGAGCCCCGGCCTGAAAGCTCTAACGGATAAAATGTCTAGTAACTATGACATAAGGATATATATAGTAGCAGTATGCCATATTCCAATGAAGTATGTCTATATCATTAAATTCAAGCAAGAGGATAGTCCCATGGAATGAATATTTGGTGCTGAAGCCTGTCGCTCACTTTTGGGCGCCTATACGATGCCCCATTTGGAAGGCGTGCCACAGAGCACCGTGCCGGTGAAATGATGATTTCACACTATAATTCACTAATTATTGAAGATACTGGAGCTTGGCTTTGTCAGAAGATAGTTGGAGAAGGTACGTTATGAGTTTGTGTGGCTACAGTGATGATCATCCTCACAGTGCCAGGCCCCGGGCAAGCCCCAGGCCAGGCCGGGCCAAGCCCTGGGCCGTCAATGGGGGCCCGGCCTGAGGTTTTGAAAAGCCAAGGCCGTCCAAAGCCGGGCCAAAGCCGGGGCTTTTGAGCCGGGCCGGGCCTGGCACATCACTAGAATTGGTCTCAAACCTGGGAAAATTGAACAGCTGACTGCAGATGATTATATTGATGTCTTCAGCTCAAAGTTTTCATCTGTGATCTCAGCTCGCATTCCCATGAGCAGCAACATCAAGGGCATGCAGCTGCATGGTAGCCTGCAGCTCACCATCGAGGGTAGGGAAGGGGGTGAGCAGGAGAGTGCACACACAATCTGTTCATACTTTGCCATGTGTGCACAGTGGCATCATCATGCGAGAGCTTGCAACAGTGCATGTGTGGCAGAGCATGAACTGTTGTGGAGGAGGAAGGATATTTGATGCATGAGAAGGGAAGAAGGAGGGCATTGACACAGACTATGTATGTGCTACCCACATAGCAGGGGACCCTAATACACCTCCCCAAGGGCATGATGGCCAGCCTTGCACCCAGACTAGTAGGTCTAAAGTATAGAGTGTCAGCTATCAGGCGCACACATAGTAGAGAGAGGGGGTCCACCCCTGATGTTGAGAATAACAAGACTGAGGTTGTAAAACCTCAGCCTACACTATATGTATGTACATCCAATAGCTAGCGTGTCTATCCTAAATAGTGATGTGCAAAGCACAGCTCGGCTCAAAGCCCGGGGCTTGGGCCCGGCTTTGAAGGGCTCGGGCTCAGCGAAATGTCAAGCCGGGCCCTCCTTGACGGCTCAGGCCGGCTTGGGCCCGGCTCAGGCTCAGGCCGGGGCTTATGGGTAATCAGGTAGGACCTCGGAATTATTGGCTTGTGCAGTTCAAATGACAGCACAACATATTCAGAATGCTTATATGTCTACTATTTGTTGATAATCTGATCTACAAGTGTTTTTACAGCTGCTTATGATGTTGACCGAAAATCCAGATCTCGATCACAACCCCGATCGCAACAGTAGTCACAACGTTCCGCACCGTGTTAGCAGATACAAGTCATTGTAATGGCCATTGAGATCATATTGTCACAATTTCTCTATATTTTGCCCTAATTTTCCTGGACTTGTACAACGCGTCCAACACTTATCTGCACTTATCCTGTACTTAACATACACATACACACCACTTACAATTACCGCCGCTGATCGCCGTCCTTATCTTATCTTATCTCTAGTTACATCGTGTAGCCACACTTCGTCCACTAGACCAAACATCACATGAGTCTTACTCATCGCTAGTCACACTGATGACAATCACCGACTGGGATATTACTCATCCTCGGTCGCCACTATCACATGCCCGTACACACGGTGTTAGGGGTCTTCCCCTCGGTCCCTAGGGTCCCGACATACATGTATATATACTGCCCTTCTGAGTCGCTTAGGACTCAGAACTAATCATCTATCGACACTGCTAGTAGCCCCCCAAGCTATTAGCCATTTGTTACTGCTTAACTTGTCTGCTTTTCGCCTCCAAGCCATCTTCAAGTCTTCTAAGTAAGTCCTTGTCATTTGATTAGTTCTCTTTCTACGCCCCCCCGGCTGTCAAGCCCTGGGGTTTGTTTTTTGTTTATTACTTTGTTGTCAGGGCCGCTGTGCACTCCCCTTCGGGGATTACTTGTGTGATTGGGATCTGGGGGAATATGCCGACGCCTAGGCTTAAGGGCCGGCGCCGCTCTCTGCAAAGAGGTGGTGCTGTTACCTGTCCGAGAACCGCTGCCAACCCATGGGAGAGTCCCAGACCGGCATGTTCGGAGATGGGGGCTTATGATCCAGGCCCAAGGATCTGGCTCGCACCATAATTGGTTGCTCAGGCCCGCGGCTAGCGCCCACGCTGTAACAGGCAACCCCGTGACTTAATGTATGGAGGTGGAGCGCCACGACCCGCGGTGTCCTCGGCAAGAGCCATGGCTAACCACCCTGGGTGAATACCCTAAACGGTCTGTCTAGCCGGTGTAGGTCCACCGCGCTATTTGTATCCCCGAGTTTCTTCCGGCTGCGCCTGAGAGAGAGGCCAGTACGACGCCGACACACCGACTTGAGCGCACAGGAGGCCCTGCCCGGCCCATATATTATATTTTTAGATTTCTTATAGGTTATTCCATAGCCATGCCCGCCGACCGATTCCAGAAGTCCGTCCAGCGCCTCGACAACTCCTACAAGGCTGCAGCCGACCTCCACAAGAGGAAGGAACCCAAGCCCTACCAATCGGTGGCTGCCCCGCCCAATAAGATGGTCGTAACCAACGCGGCCACGGGGAAGCCCGAACTCTGGGACATCCCGTCCAAGAGCGTCAAGGAGGTCAAGAACCTCATCAAGAAGCCTCGCTACTGAGGTCCCACATGGAACCCAGCAGCGCCCGTCAAGAAGCATGTAGTCATGCGCACCCAGGCGGAGATCGATGCCCGCCTACGCCAACGATACGAAGAGTACGACCGCCTCAGGGAGTCGGCAGAGCAGTGGAGAGCCGAGCGCGCCCACGAGCGACGCTTGGAATCTGCTTCCAAGCAGGCATACCTCGACAAGGTGGTCGCAAACTACCCCGGCTACCATCCCACACCTCCCACACTCGGTCACCTCATGAACAGGGTTCTTTCGGAAGAATCCGCCGCCCGCATCCCAAAAATGGTTCGTCTAGAACCCGAGTGGGTAAAGGACCACTTCCATCTTCTTCCGAAAGAAACCAATCGGGACCTCGTATGCGTCACGTACAAGAAGTACCAGCACGCACTCCGTCTCCTTCCTATCCTGGAAGAAACCGAACGCATCCTCGCCTCGCTCTATAAAATCATCCTCAACGACCCCTCTCCCTTTTACCAGGAGAAAGACAGTCAGGAAGTGGTAAACCAAGTTCGCCACTTCCGAAAATTCCATGACGCCTTTTTCCTATCCGCCATTTACGGGCGCATCACCAATAAGGAAATGAGAGAAATCGAGCGAGATGCGAACACCATCAGAAAGTATTTACGTAATGGTAAAACTTTAGACGGTAGTGTACGAGGTGCTGTACATGGTTTAGCCGCCATGAAATTGTCACAGATTTGGGACATGCCACTATTTTTCCCGTATTATTACCTATTTATCTGGTATTTCTACAACCTTGTAGACGTTTACGCTGCTAAGCGCCCATCTACACGTACACGCAACCAAACAACACGTACACAACGCGGTATACGTCCACTTGTCATAACAACACGTACATAACACGCTTGTACGCGTCAATGACTCAGCGGACTAACCTCCGGTGTCACGTGCCTTACTCATATCCCGATACCGGGCTATGTCAGTACAATTGGATAAGCGGCCCGCTCGTTATCACATGCCAATGCCCTTACGATTACTCATATCCCGATACCGGAATATAAGAATCACATGCATGGCTTACTAACGTAGCTACAGCCACTTTCACAACATGGACCTACGGTCCAAACAAACGCTCTTACTGGTGCGGCCATTACCGGCGCACATGGTCTACTGTAGTTTACGACTTAACCATATTAGTTACGTCTGCGCACAGACCACCTTCATGTTTGGCTCCCTTGTCGGTAACCAAACAAAGCATGTATATAAGTAGGGCTATCACTGCGGATAAGCCTTAGATTTGTTCTCTGCATTCGCACAGTCACATATCATCTCTGCTTGCGCCTACTAGTCTCCTCACCAACTTCCAGCAACTACTTCAAGTCGCCAATAAGGTTATAGTGTGAGTCCCACAGTCTAGTCTGTGTCAGAAATTCTCTTTCCCGTCGTTGTAATATCATCGCCTGACAAGGCTTTGACACTGGAATCATAGTCTGACAAGACTCTAAGTAATGTCGGACAACATAAGGGCACATCAAGAATGGCACATCAAGATATGGAACCCAGCTTTCCCCTTTTAGTTATTTTTCCCGCTTCTAGGACCATTCCAGAAGAAAAGACGCTAACCCTGCATCAAAAGATGTCTCAACACGCATCTCCCACCGGTTCCCATTCCCAGTCCCCTCAAAGGACCCCGGGAATGACTCCACCACGTGACACTGCCAACCCAATGGCCCCCGAACCCCAAACCGTGCGCATTGCACGTGTCCCCCCACCTATTCCCTTCATCCGAACAATGCTCGACGCAACAATAGACGACGAGCTCTTCCCACCAGTTCCGGAGGTACCCCTTCCGCCATCAGTCCCCCTCCCCGCAGCATATGGGCCTTACCAGCCCCTGATCCGAGACCGACTCAGGGAAGTCGAGTACCCGACCCTCGCCAACGCCACCCCACGCCTCACACGAGGTGTGCCAGAACAAGAACTAGCCGATCTGGCTAGCGACATCACCATCGCCTACAACACGGTGATGGAGGCTGCCGACGTGGCGGCCAACTTGGCAGAGGAGAGCACGTGCATGCTGGCTCAACGACTCGACTCCCGCTTCCAGACCATGATGAAGCGAATAGACGGCATGAGGCTCTATATGCGGGCCCAGAATACCCGCATCTACACGCTAGAACAAGCACAACAAAGAGCTATTGCCCCCGCCGCTGGTCCGTCTCAGGCTCAATTCGACGCAATCCTGAAAAGGGTTGCCGACTTAGAGACCGCAGCCCGCGCGGCGCCGTCTCAGGTCGCAACAGGTACAACCGCCACGACCTCCTTCGTCATGGCCCCAAAGGTGACACCACCCCCGGAATTTTCCGGCGATGGTGCCAAAATTCCGGTCACGGAATGGCTGAAGAAGTGCGTCATGTACTTCGGGGCCTATCCCATCACAGACGACCGGCAAAAAATCATCCAGGCCCTGCAACATCTTTCAGGGTCGGCCTTTGACTACCAGGAGGAGAAGATCAGAAATTCTGCCGACCCTTCTAAATCACTCGGCACGTGGGCGGAATTTGAGGAGGAGATGACCTGGATATACGGGAAGAAAACAGAGGAGGAACTCGCCCGCAAGGAGATCGAGGGGTACTTCGGGAGTGCCGGCAAGAAGAAGGCTTTGGCCAACTTCTATCAATACGCGGAGCGTCTACGCCAACTGGCAAAGAAGGCAAAGATGCCTAACGACACGCTCATGGAGAAACTGAAGGACGTTGTCCCCGACAAGGTGCGCGACGGGTTCTCAATGATGAAGATTTTCTGACAACCCGTCCCCACCGAGTGGGAAAAGTATTTGGACACGGCCATCGAACTCCACAAGGAGTTCTACCGCGACGACATCCAGGGTAGTATCTTCAAGGAAGATAAGGGAGAGAAGAAGATGTCCGGCTCGTCTGACAAGACGGCGCGGACCATCACTTCCTCGCAAACCAGTGCGGCTGACAAGCCCACCAGCGGTGGCGAGAAGAAGCCCCGGATCCCCGAAGGATCCGTTCCAGGCTCGGTCTGGAAAGTCAACCCCAAAACAAAGGCACGCTACCTTTGGGCGCCCGCGCACAAGTGCAACATGTGTGGGCGAAACGACTGCCAGTCCGGGGGCACCAAGTGCAACTGGAAGCCGTACAAACCGGCAACAACCGCCCCAGCCAGGCCAACAACAACATCATCAACCACAACAATGACATCCCGTGCTCCGGCTGGCACGAAGGATGGCAAGAGGCGCTTCGTCTGAGAGATCCGAGAATATTACGAAGGATCTGACGAAGAAGAATTGACCACGTCGACCGCTACCGTCGGCGCGATTCAAAGCGCGCGCATCGAGGAGGTCACGGAGGAAGAGGGATCGCAACCCTCTGACACTGTGACAGTGGCGCCACCAATCGTCCGCACATTCCCTCCCCTGAACCGAGACAGTCACTACTCGGGTTTTTTCGAAAGTCGCATGTGAAAGCTTGCCCATGTACGACTTTGCAATGTATAGTACCGTCCGCACCAAAGAGTATAAACCATATTTATAAAAATAACGCGCGTGACTCAACGTCATTCTCAATTGACGTAACTCTCTGGATATACGGTCAGAAAGTGCAAGCCCTAGCTCTTATCGACAGTGGTGCATCCGTAAGCGTCTGTCACAGATTTATCTGTTCTCTAATTTTCCCTGTATTTTTCACAATTTCTTCGCATTTATTCCGAATTGTTCTTCGACATCTGCACTTATCCTGTATCTAAGCCATACTTAAGCTACCGTGCCGCTGTACCGAACCATAACCTCGTAGATCACTCACGTGACCATTCCCACACTAGACGTCTTATCTTATCTCTCAAAACCACGTTACCTATTCATCACATGATACTATCTCCAGCACCCTTAGCGCTGCCACGTCATAACTGACATCACCGTTCCAGACTCTGGGCAGAGTCCGGACCCACATCACGTTTCCAACGTAGACGCCTTACTCACGCATCGTCATACCAATGACATATCCCGATCGGCCTATGACTCAGCCCGGGATCCCCATATCACAAGCTACGGACACTTCGTTAGCACCGCCATTACCGGCCTGTGCCCTACGCCCTACTGTATCGTTAGTCCTATCTAGAGTACCAGGGGTCCTATACCACATGTATATAAGCTTGCATTCTCTGGCGGCTATTGCCCCAGAACTATCAACTTCGTTACTCAGCGATAACACTCTTGCCTAACAAGCAACAACTACTTAGTCTTCTTAGCTCGTCTAACTACAAGACCCTACAAGTAAGTCATCCGTTACAGTCTGTGTCACGAGCGAGGCCATCGGTGTGGGTGTTGCCAGTGATATTTGAGTGACTGGGGCACCAATGGAGCGTGATGCACAGGCTGGGTCATGTTTGGAGTGTGGCATCAATGGCCTGCCAAAAAATGATGCTGTGCATCTGGCCCATATGGTGGTATCATAGGCAGTGTTGAGGGTGGAGATTGGCACAACACCAACAGTGATAGGTATTCTGAGACTGTCCTCAGCCTCATCACATCTTTCAGGGTGCTCGAGAAGCTTCGATGGCTACATTCATCTATGAGCATAAGAGTCAGTCTAGGCCACGCCAGTCAATACAACAGAAAACATACCTTTTTAGCTCCCATCAGTGCACAGAGAACTGTAGCAGTCTTCGGAATCTCCACCTTTGGCTTCTTGTCCATGCCTATCGCATCTATCCGTGCCTTCACTTTCCTGTCCCTGGCAAGTTCTCTAGAATCCAACCAAGCCCCTTCTCCCGCATCACAACCTCAACATTGATGCGCTCATCAGCATTGCTCTGAATGAGCTTGGTACACCAGACAATGACATCTCAGTTCTTCAAGAACTTTGTGATGATGTGGAAGCTCTGGTACTCAAACAGCTCCATGAGCTCATTCTCGCAGTCTCATAGGTTTGACTCCGAACTGAGGATGGAAAGGATGGCAGTGGCCTCCTCTGTAGCCATGACAGGGTCAGGGTAGACATTGGAGATCTGATGCTGGACCCAAAAACCGTCGATGGAGTGCAGGGAAACAATGTCTTTGGTGACCTGAGCCTTGCCCTGCTGCACAGATGACGTACCCCCAACAACGAGTTCCTCATCTCTTTTGAGTAACTCGGGGGTGCCTCTCCCATTTCCTCTGCCTCCTCATTCTCCTCGTCTGACTCGTCCTGGATCTCAAAGCCCCCCTCTTCTTCCTCTTCTTTGTCGAAGACGACCATGACACCCATTTCCTTGTCAATCTCAGCATCCTTCCGCTCCAGGTGTGGGTCCACTTGCATTTTGTCCTCCGCACTGTAATTTGTCATCTTCTTCGACAGGTCGAGGAGTTGCGAAAACATCTTGTTTGAGATGGGGCCTATGACCTCCTCAACCTCCTTCTTCTTGTCGAAGCCCTTCATGTTCTTGTTCTTCAGCATCTCCAGAATGGTATCGGCTGCACTGCGGATGACATTGTGCACCTGGTCCCTGAGGGACTGGTGAACACCAGACAGGATAAGCTCATATACCTCATGCATCTCTGCTGTGTAAGGTACATAAGCCCCTCCACATCCTGTGTTGCCTTGATGATGTCCATGTAGCCAAAGCCTGTTGCCTCCACCCTACATTTTGGCTGCCTCTCCGACATATCCTGCTTATCTGTAGCCTTCTGCTTCTTCTTCTCCTCCAGGTCCTTCCGAGTCCTTCAGAGTCTCGCATTGCACACGCGAGCCCATCTCACATGAGTCGATATGCCCAGCCAGAGAAGTGGGCATGCCATCAGGCTCCTTGTCATGGCAGAGGAGAGCAGACCGATTGGCAGTCAGAATCAAAGATGAGATGACGGCATAGCTGTAGCTAGACAAATCCTGCTTTGCAGACATGATAGTGCAAATGATGATCGGAAGACAGCAAGCACTTGATGCCCTGTGCCATGACAAATTTCAGAGTGCTTGATTCCAATTCTCAGGATTTTTATGTAAAGGCTGATTCATTTCAGAATTGAGTGTCAGATTTAGTTGAGATTCAGGAAATCGACGGGCTTGGAATCAGATCTGCGATTCTTGCTGGGAAAATCAAGCACATGTTGGAACAAAATACAAAGCGTGGTAGATCCGTGGACCTAAAGTGCCAAATGTGGTGCACCTCTTCCATATCCTTAATGGGCTTTGATCTGGTCCTCGGCACTACTACAACCACTCCGTATAGGATAAAGGCCATACAGTACCCCTGGAGATTAGAACAGCGCAACAAGGACAATCCAGAATGCCTCAAGGCATGGCTATCTGAGCTATATGACAAGGTGGGGGTGGTGGACGTGCTGTTGGATGAGTTTCTCGATCGATTCATACCCTGTGATACGTTGTGTCACAGAATATCCAGGGGGATATAGTAACAACCCTCGCTATAGGTTATACGGGCGGCGCTAGGCGTACGCCGCTCCTCTGAGCCTCAGCCACCTCCTTCGTACGTCTCTTCAGCTTGTTGGTCACCTGACTGTTAGGTTAGCGCTGTAGGGTAGCGCGCGCCTCAGGTACTCATGCCACGGTCACATTATGTATCACATGCCTCGCTTACGTAATTACTTACCTCAGCTGTTAGGGCGGTGCTGCGCACAGGCCAGCACTTAAGGGTAGACACGTAGCGTACAGTTCGCGCATGTATATAAGATACGACGAGATGTGGGCTTATTCCCCATCTCTAAGATTCTCGACAACTGGGCTTGGCCCCTTTCTTACTCTGCTCTGTGTGCGACTCCGCCTTAGGGCGTCCTCTCCTTCTTGAGCTCTGCCAGCAGGTCGTCGTAAGTATCCTGTACGACGACTTCCTTAATTCCGAGGGAATGCCTCTGCGACGCTGCTGCTAGCTGGCCCTTGAGGTGTAAGACCTTGGGGTTTATCCCCTGCCTAGGGCAGGTCCCCACATCCGAGTACGTCTGTGTCACTTGGTCTTTCCTTGCTAGCTGTGCTGCTACCCTCTGAGTGCGACCTTGGCTAAATGCCAGACTCTTAGGGCTTTGCCTTGCCCCAGGGCTGGGAGATATAGGGCATTAGTGGTATGCCGAGGCATTCCGTGACAGCTGGGTGTACCATTTTTGCACAGTCCCTGGTTACCTGTACATGTATATAAGCAGTGTGACAGGTGCACAGTTGTCCCACTGGTTTGTAACCAAAACCACATCCCTTGGTCCCTGTCCTTTGAGGTCGCATCTTGAGAACTCCTTGTCTCTCAGCATGTGCAACTTCAACACTTCATTATTGCACAAGGTCTAAAATATGTCAATTATGTGAGGAGGTACACACCACTGACATGGCATGCACCCATGCAGTATGCACAAATGCAATGTGCATCTTGTGAGCTCATCACATCAATGAGTGTGAATTGGGTGACCAACCTGATGAGGCTCCAGTGTGCTCAGTCATATGCTTGCAACAATGTTCTCACCTATGATGTTTGCATTGTATATTTAATTTTGCAGCACAGCAATACTAAAATGCAGTGTAGCAATATAATACGCTGTGCAGCAATATAAGAAAGTTGCACAGCAATATCAGATAGTGCAACAATAATAGAAATATTGCACAGCAATATACAACAATTATCAGCCACAGGCTGTTGCAGCAATATCAATAGGACATACTTACAGTTGGGGCTTAGTGCTTAGCATTGGGATGATACTATAGCATTACAACATATTTTTGTGAACTTGTACAACCATCACCTCAATTATAACCTCTCCTTCCATTAGTTTACTCCTTTGCTCCTTCATTCAGCACAGCTCTTGCAACACAAGCTCACACTACTAACTGATGGCAGGACTATCTCACATCAGCAATTGTGCTAGTTCATAGTCAAAGCAAGAGAAGGTGCCCCCATTGTTTTCTGATGACTTGATGTGAGTGGAGAAAAGCCTGCAGAAGGAAGACTAGATAGCAAATGGAATGGGGAGTACTTGTGTGCCATAGTATAATCAATGCAGTCCAATTTATATGTCACAGATTTATCTGGGGCTTACAGCATTTTTCCTATGATTATAGCAATTTACCTGGGATTTATACGTCTAACTACAAGTTATCTACGGGTTAACTCCCATTGCCACCACGACAAGCTCTTAACTGGGCTTATCACCACATGACCAGCTTACATAACGCTACGGCACCTTCTGGTCCAATAGCATAGTTACAGCTACGTCATACAGGTCTCGCCCGACAGAGCAAGACCAGCCACGTCATAGATCTTAGATCATAATGATAGGCCGAGCGCGGCACGCTCGCATAATAATGTCCACATATACAAACATCGCCTCATGGCAATGTTCTATTGGGTCGGCCTTCCCGGCTTCCCACACGTCATAAGATCCTTGATCACAATGACACCTCAGGCGCGCCACGCCTTTGCATAATAATGGCAACACGGCCAAATAGCACTATATTAGCACCAAGGCAATATCGCTATAGGCTCGGCCTTCTCGGCCATCCCACGGACTCGGCATTCTCCAAGTCCCGGGCTTCTGCCATCATGGCGTTGCCCAAACACCGGACCTCGCCTCACGGCTAAGTCCAATACATGCCCCGGTAACCATCCGGTCCGGGCTGTAACACATGCCACGGTACTTCCCGTCCAATGGCATAACGACCTCG
This sequence comes from Wolfiporia cocos, assembly GCA_029448655.1. Classification (NCBI taxonomy): domain Eukaryota; kingdom Fungi; phylum Basidiomycota; class Agaricomycetes; order Polyporales; family Phaeolaceae; genus Wolfiporia; species Wolfiporia cocos. Next base: position 3,214,144 of record JACCLO010000010.1, on the reverse strand, counting down.
GCGTCTCGCCTTGGTCATCCTACGAAGACCGGCCAATCGCCATTATACCGCAAGGTATCCGGCAACCGGCTTCCCCATATACCCGGGCTGCGCCCGCGTTCATATGATAATACACACAAATCCCTCTCCTACGATTGGTGCGGCCATTAGGGCCCATCACGGCCATTGTAGATAGAGTCCATAAACATCAGATAAGATAGTGCTTCGCCTCTTGGCAAAGCCACATAACCCGGAATGGTAGTACTAGCTAGTAGCACGTGCCATCCGCATAAACATGTATATAAGTAGGGGCTTGACGCCCTTTAACTTTAGTTCTATTATTCTCGGCTTGCGTCATAGAATAACTCTCACCATCCTGCTGCGCTAGTATACCTCCTCTCCAAGTCGCCTTATTACTCAAGATATAGGCCTTGGTGAGTCCCACAGGCGTACTGTGTCATTATATTGATTATTAAATTGGCAAGTTGAACAATGGCGATTGACGACAAAAGAATGATGGCATCAACAATGAGGATATGTAGGGATGAGCCAGTCAAGATGGCTTATCAACTGCATAATTGACAGCATCGACAAAAGTTTTCATACCTCATCAGCCATTGATGTTTGGCAAACACTAACCAAGCCAGTGGATTGCCAGTGGATTGCTAGAACAAGGAAATCCCCGCTAGAAAGAAGAGAAGCAAAGATGTGAGGTAAAGTGTAAAGTGACAGTAGTTGCTTCATTCCAGGTACGAACGCTCTCGCACACATCAATTATGGTCACATGACTGAAACGAAGTCTGTGCTCGCATTTGTACCTGGTACGAATCGGCTGGCGAATGAGTCAGAGCATGTGTCGGAGTTGCTACAACAAATCCTTAGAACAAGAAAACCCACTGGACAAATGTGAAAGAAAGACATGAAGTATGAGGCAGCAGTAGTCGATTTGTTCCAAGTACGAACGTGGGCGCACGGCCAATTCTAGTCACGTGACCTTCATTGATAGGCATATCTGTGTTTGTACCTGGTACGAATCGACTGCCACTGCCTCATACTTCATGTCTTTCTTTCGCATTTGTCTAGTGGGTTTTCTTGTTCTAAGGATTTGTTGTAGCAACTCCGACACATGCGTCAAGCAGCTCGTACCAAGTACGAATGCGGGCACACTAGCCAACCATAGTCATGTGACTAAAGTCAGCCGTGCGCCTGCGTTCATACCGGGTATGAATTGGCTGTGGATGGGTCGCAGTTTCACTAAATGATTGAACCTTAGAAAGGTATCCAAAAAATAAAAACAAGCAATCATAAGTGGGTTAGTAAGCCAGGAATTGGAACAGACAGCAACAACAGCAGAATGTCAGTTTTGATGACAGGGATAGTGTAGCTGGGGCATAATTGACAGTGCGATGCCTTGATATCTTATCAAATGTTGACATTTGGCAAACGTGAATCTCCACTTATCCACCTACAAACATGGGAAACTAGGATGCGGCACCGATCAACCCACACCAGATAAAAATATAAGTACAGACCACACTTGTAGTCATGTGACTACAGTGCGCCCTGTGTGTGGGCTCGTTCCCAGTCCGAGCATTCTGTGATAGGGATCCGAACAACTAACATGAGCATACTACCATCCAAATGCCACCCACCAACTATGAACTGTGAGCCGTTCAACGTCGACCTGCCACAACCATCGGCTAGCCATCCGCCATGACTATTAACTATCAACTATCAACTCACTATCAACTCAATTGCGATCGACATGGACACCAACAATCAGAAACAAACAAGCCATCAGAAACAAACAAGCCATCAGAAACAAACAAGCCATCAGAAACAAACAAGCCATTCAACGGACGACATAAACCAACACCATGGACCAACACCATACAAGACACTATCGATTGGCATTTTCAAAAGGCACTTCCTGAAAGGGCGCTTGCAAGTCACAAGTCAGAAGGCAGCAGCTTCCATTCTGGAAAGTCCATCAGAGCTGCATAATCGAGCTGCACTTCATTATCGGGCTTCGCGGTTGCCATCGTTCGCATTGCCGTTGTTCGTATTGCTGTTGTTCATATTGCCATTGTTCGCATTGCCGTCATTCTGCCGCTTACAGCTCATTGCCGAGGCTGTATAAGACATGGCACTGGCCTCCCACCTCCCTCGATCTCTCCCTGCTTCTCACTCCCATCCTCTTGGGGCTAGCACTACACCTTACACCTTAGCATTTTCGCATCTTAGCTCACTGCCATCAGAATGCCAAAGCGTTCACAAAAATGCACGGTGCTTGACTTGTATATGTTGGGCCTTGAGATCTGGGATTGTGCTGCTTTCCAAGCCTTCACCCAGGGTACCGGCTGGTTCATGGTCTCCAGGGAGGCAGCCCCAAACGTCTGGTCCGACACGACATACGAGGTGGTCAAGGCATTCATAAACCAATATGAGGATTGGCCGTACAACGAGTGGCCTAAGAAAATGGCGGCAGCTCTGTCCGGTAATGACAGTCTGGGTGTGAAGGCATGGACAGATTGGGTGACCTCCACGTTCGGCGAGTGGCACGTAAAGCAGATGATCGACACAGCAGTGCATGAGATGGGGCTCAGCCTGGAGTCCTTGGTACAACAGGCCGGATATGCGAATGTAAGTAACATGTCTGCATGCGGATGCACTGACCACCGAACACCACCAGATCCCACCAATAAGTGAAGTCTCGTTGGATAATGTGGAGAAAGCAATATCACAGCAGATGTTCGGCGAGGACACATTCAAAAGTTCGGGCACCTGTACGTGGCTCACACAGCATATCCACACATTCATTTGCTGTGAGCTGGCCCTGGCTTGGGACCAATACCGCAAGAAGGTGAAGAAAGATTATGTCAAGATGAAGGTGAAACAGCAGGAATGTCAGGATGCGCTGTCAAGTAAGCGGTGGCTCCAGCATCATGTCAGGAAAATATTTCTGACATGAGCAGAGATTGGGCAGGACAAGAATGGAAGCTACACACGCAAATATCTACGATTGCTCATCAAGTCTGTCACAGACCTGGTGCCACTGATGAAACGGTACAATGAACCGGAGTCCGTCGCGACATGCAAAGAGTGGGAGACCCTACTGCACAACATGCTCAGCAGAGCCAAAGGCGACCGCAAGAGTAAGCATTCATTACATTCCATTTCCAAGCGCACGCTAACAAACTGTCAAACTGGGTTTCGTCATCAGAACTCCCCCAGCAACTGCGCATTGCACTGGAGCAGCTGCCAGACAGGCAGACGGTTGCTCGAGTGGACGCAAACCTAAAGAATCTCCTGTGCCAAATTTGTGTGGACGAGGACAATGAGGACCGCATCCTGGAGGATGACATGGAAATCCCCACTTCAGTCATGGATTGGGAATCGGGTGTCGAGGAATACAGTGGTCTGTCCCTTGAAGACGTCAAGAAGGTGCTCAGACTGCCAGACAGGCAGTTCCCTTGCTTTAACAGCAAGGAGGACCCTCTCGACCATGACCCCTGGACTCCAGAAGGATTGGAAGCTCTGAAGGCGGACACCGCGCTACCGCTGAACCCACGGTGGCACCAGTACATCGGCGTACTGAAAATGATGTGATGCGCAATCAACGGGGACCCCGTGCTGCTCATGGACAAGGTCAGCGTCGGAAAAACAATGCAAGCAGTCATGTTCATCGAGCTGAGAGTATACTATTGCGAATACTTTGCGCAGCACGGCAAATTTCCCGGAATGTTCGGTAAGTCATTGGTTCACTTTTATCTGCATTCTTTTACATTTGTTGACTTTTGGTGATGTTTCCAGAGCACGAGAAACACACCAAAAACCTGCCCGACGGACCCACCCTCATCATCTGTCCACCCAGTCTTCTCCAGCAGTGGATGGACGAAATCAAAAGATATCTCAAATTCGGCCATTTCAACATGTTCCCTCTCATGGGAACCTTCAGAAAACACAACCGGTTCTGGAAAGATGATGTGGCGAAGTCAAAACAAGAGCAGCCCTGTCACCAAATCATCACCGCCATACACAGCATAAGTGAAAAGCCAACGTAGCATGAGCTCAAGCCATTCACCAAGAGGTTCGATCAACAGGCCGTAAAATCTGATGCTGCGGAGATCTTCGATCTTCAGAACCCATACAGGCTGGTGTTGAAGAATCACAGGCGCAATGCGAAGGACAGCACGATTTACGGACATACCTTCGGCGCGGCATTCTTCGATGAAATTCATGCTGCCCGAACGGTCTCCAGGCTCTTCATGTCATTTGCCGAAGTGCAATCCTCCTGTCAAGCAGGGTTTATGGTGGGGATGACGGTGACGCCGCTTCTTTCTTTGCCAACGGTAAGTGTTCGTCACTTTTTCCCAATTGTTGATTGGCCCTCTGTGGCCCTTTCTATTGTGGCCCTTTCTGCACTCCACACTTGAGTTTGCAGCCCCATGCATCCAGCCCCACTAATGTCCCATCCCGCAGGACATCTGGTCACTAGATTACATACTCAGGGTAAGGGAATGTGATCTGGAACACATCGAATATTGTCAAAAGGTCGACCGTGACCTTGGATCGCACTTGCACAGGGACGGATGCAGGCTTAAGGAGTCGGGCAAAGCTGAGGGGATCCTCAGCCACATCACCCACGGTCAGTCGCTGTCGGTCTCTTCAGAATACCTCGAGGCAATGAATGAGTTCATGGACGAAATGTGGACTGCATTTCATGGCCACATCATTTGACGGACGCTCAAGTTGACAGATTGGGAGGACAATCCCATCTCAGGCCTGAGACCATACCGTGAGCATCTCATCATTCGGTCCCTGTTTGAGTTCGAGGAGAAGGCCCTCGAAGACGTCGTGCGCAAGCTCGCCGACGACAACGCCACAAAGGAAGCCGGCAATCTATTCATTGCCAAGGGGAAGGTGAGCAGCTAGCAGATCAGATCTCCTTGAAGCATCTGATCGCTGACTGCTGTTAAAAACAGAACTCTTATCTCAACATCAGAAAATCTTTGACGCATCCGGCATGCCACTCGTCGGCGGACTTCCTCAAAGGCAACCTACCCATCTCAAGCAAGATCGACGGATTGATCAAGATCTTGAAGCATCACTTGGCCATGGACAACATGTCCCCGATGAAGTATGACAGCAACAAGAAGGATTTGGTGCCCAACAACGAGAAGGCAGTACTGGATCGCACGCCCAAATTGGAGCCGGACAAAATCGTCATCTACGTTGCGTTCCCTTCCAACCTCTCCACACTGACAGAGGTGAAGTGTTTCTGTTGCTCCCTGTCTATGTTTGCGCTTAACAATCCTCGTACATTTGCAATTTGTTCCTGTTCATGTCCATTCACCTTTCCACTCATTTCACATTCCATTCACAGTTCCTCAAGGCCAAATGCATCAAGTTCTTCACGTACACCAGAAGCCATTCGATGAAGGTCCACTCGAACACGCTCAAAGCCTTCCATAAGGCAGGGCACAACGGCCCACAGGTCCTCGTTATGTCGGACATGGGTGCGGTTGGTCTCAACATCACTTTTGTGCACATTCTGATCATCATGGTGAGCGTTTTTGTTGCATCCTTTGTTTGCAGTCTTCAATTGACCGTTTATTTTCCTCTCCAGGACACCCTCTGGTCCACGCAAGAAGATGCGCAGCTCATTGGTCGAGTCTGGTGACACCCTCAGCCCAAGATCATCGAAGTATACAGGCTCATCGCAGCAGGAACACCCAACATGTTCCTCAACAATATCAGCTTTGACAAAGACTACATGCACGGGTCATTCGCCAACGCCAGCGAGACATTGCGTAAGTCTCCCCTTCCCTAACAAACTGTTCCGCTCGTCACTTCACCGTCATACTTTCCACTTGGCTGTCATAATGGTTCGATCTATTGGGCCATGTCCAATTCAACTTGATCTTTTGGAATGGTCGTTTGGCTTTGCACGTGCACTGACCCTCCCAACAGAGAAACTGTTTGCAAAGCCAACAGAAGACATCAACAACGAGGAGGAGGAGGAGGAAGCAAACATTGAGCTGCCTAAGCTCAAGCCGAAGCCAAAGAAGTCCGGTACGCATAAGTGCAGGCCCAAGGCTGTGGCCACAAAAGTGGATCCCCCGGTCCCATCTGGATCAGGTGTCAGATCGGATGGGGCAACAATGGTCCCATCAGCCTCCGCTCCAACACCCTCGGTCCCACTACCACACCATGTCCCATCATCAGCCACATCTGTCCAGCTAGCTGATGGCCCATCCTCATCAATTGGGACGATCGCACTGAGTCTACAGCCATCCGCCACCACACCCGAGGACGATGTGCCCCAGGACAATATGGAGACGACTTCCACATCTCCAGATGCAGGTCCAGCAAGTGAGTCTTTCAACCCCCTTCAAACCATGGCCGATACCGACATGGATTGATTCAGTATCCAAACCTTGTGCTAGAAAAAAGCACAAGGAGCGAGAGGAACAGGGAGATTTGGGCCCTGAGCACAAGCGGAAGACTCGGAGTGCAGCACAGGCAGTCCTTCCTGATGGCATCAATCCTCTGTTGGGACTGGACAAGCTGTCTCTCCCTCCAGGAAAGGAGAAGAAGAAGAAGGGTGGCAAGAAATAGTCTTCGTGGGCCTGTATCTTGCATGCTATCCGCGCTTGTATTTGTATTTCTCGTTGAATGAATGCATGAATGTGGAACAATATATGCCTAGCGTGCACTGAGATTCATGCAGCATGAGTTAGTGTGAGCCAGGGCTAGAGCTATATTATTATATTGTTATATTGTTATGTGTAAAGCGCTACGACATAGTGCAATGTATGACATGGTGTACGATGTAGCTGATAGTGTAGCTATAGCGTAATGCATACACAGCGAGTAGTGTAGTGTATCGCATACAGTGTATAGTATCCAGCATACAGTATCCAGTGTATACCCAGGCTGTGTACTAGCAATCAACAGGGGACGAAAAGTCGCAATATGGCAATGTTGTGAGAGCAGTCCAATGTTGTAAGGCGGATGTTCATACCTGGAGCGAGGCGGCGCGTGGGGCTGAGCAAAGTCATGTGGCTAAGCAACTTCAATAGAAATTGTTCTAATGCCACACGAAAGCAATGTCAAGGGAATTTCAATCGAAGAAATGTGTGTACATGAGTGGGATATTCGTACTTGAAGTGAGGCGGCGCGCAGGGCTGACAAAGTCACGTGACTATGTTGTGCCACTGCATGTAGAGTCGCTCCGGGTACGAATATCTCCTCGCATGTGCACATTACTTCGATTGAAATCCTCTTACCGCTTGCTTACTTACGGTATTACAGACCAATTTCGATTGAGCTTAGTCACGCGACTATGCTGTTTCCCTGGTCGGTATCAATGTATCCCTGTTGTACTAAGACTGATCAACGCCCATTAGTCAGCCTCATTCTCACCTCAACATGTTCCAGCAGGCGAATGATCGCAAATGCCATCTAATGTGACACAGTACAATCTGTGGGACTCACCAAGCTTATGCCTTAGGTTGTAGGCGAGCTGGGGAGGAAGACTATATAAGCACAGCAGGGTGATGGATGCTTCTACGGCGCAAGCCGAGAAGAATAGAACTCATTAGCCATAACACTTGGGTACAGAGAGTTTACATCATAAAGGTAAACGTTTTTACCAAAAGGAATATAAGTATCTGTAGCACCACCAGTATAGCCAGTCTATTGTGAATCTGATTAATGGGCATATGCGAACACCCAAAATAGAAGCTTTAGGGCGAACTATAAATTGGTTTAACGAATATATTCAAAAAAATCAGAATAGCAAACTTCCTAGTACACAAAGCATTTTGTCTCAAATTCACCCTATTGAACTTAAAGAACTAGATACTTCTCCATTTAAGAGATTTATTTGGCATTATGGGTAGATGGCCCAATATCGATTACACTAGAGCTTCACACAAGAACATTACTGCTATAGGAACTTAGTTAATTATACTAATAAATCCTCTTGCATGTCTAGGTCGGCTATTATTAGACGAAAAATAATGGACACTAAGCGTCCAATACATGTTTAGACTTTGCAAGTCGCACATCCTATTTCCTCTCCTCCCTTTCGTTTCTCAGCGTCAATCAGTAGTGGTTAAATGCTTTCGCCTTAAGTATTCTCCTTAGTATCTATGGATTTAATCCCTAGCTCCAAGTGTTCTTTAAAATAACCTCTATTTGATTCTAGCTTTATTTATTCAAAGCAGCCTACAAACCCTTTACGCCTGTTTATGATGATTAACGTTTGCGTCTCTGGTCTTACTATCACAAGACGCGCTGCGGACCCAATGCAACGTGCTTATGAGTGGCATAATAGCCACTCCCCCAAAAGGGCTACGATAACAGCTCATGCTGCTATCGAGGGTCCAGCTATATCTGCAGTTCATATTCCCACGCTCGGCGCCTATTAGACACTCTATGGTGTAGGCCATGTATGCCGGCGCCACGTACGGGTAATGTACCCTAGTTATTGCTCCGTAACGTCTATGATATTATGCTTTCGCATTATCTGTGACATTACCCCCACTTCAAGGATTAACCGTCTCTGGTTAAGGAGATAACTTAGGCTGCATCAAGCCGCCCCCGGTACTAAGTATCACTTCTACTATGCTTTGTCATTGTGCCTGGTGAAGGGTACCCCCAATCCCTTATACCATTTGGCTTATGACGTGTGTGCCAACCTCTTGAAGGCCCGACTTACACCCTGGATTTTGGGTGCGGGTTAAGGCTATTTAATAGTAGTTTTTTACCACGCAAGCTTTGACCAATCTTATCCCCTGATACCTTACGGTTATAGAGGGGCCCCATGATACAGGGGGTCACGTGGTGGGTACTTTTCCCTCAGCCGCCAGTGGTTCGGAAGCGCCCCAGGCAGTGGAAATATTTGCCACCACCCAGGTTCGAACCGGCGACCGGGTGAGCTGTTATTATATCACAAGACGCGCTGCGGACCCAATGCAACGTGCTTATGAGTGGCATAATAGCCACTCCCCCAAAAGGGCTACGATAACAGCTCATGCTGCTATCGAGGGTCCAGCTATATCTGCAGTTCATATTCCCACGCTCGGCGCCTATTAGACACTCTATGGTGTAGGCCATGTATGCCGGCGCCACGTACGGGTAATGTACCCTAGTTATTGCTCCGTAACGTCTATGATATTATGCTTTCGCATTATCTGTGACACTTACCGAGTCTTCTGGCACCCACGGTTCATCAAATTTATCATCAATATAAATATGTTATTTTGGTTTTCTACCTCGATTCATTCCAGACTTAATTTGCCGAATTTTTTCAAAGCCTAATAGGTGTCTAACCTATGTCTTAAATACAGGGATAGCGTATCTACTATACAGCTAGACCCTAGAAGGAATGGTGGCTGAAAGCCGGTTAGGCGTCAGTGGGTAAACTACTCTACAATGACCGTGGTAAGGCCGGTAATGGCCGAGCCAATGGGATAAAGAGAGCGTGTGGTGCCACCTTTCGGTTAGGCATGTGAATACGGGCACAGCCCGGGTATAGGAAGGCCGGAGTGCTGGTACCTTGAGGGACAATAGCGATTGGCTATGTCCAAGGGTGACTAAGGCCGTGAGGCCAAGTCATGCGTCATAGACTGGTGATATGGAAGTGCCGGTGGTGACGTGGTAATGAGGGCCTTGTGGCTAACTCAGGAATTGCAGTGCCCCGATGCTAGAAGCACAGTGGTTGCGTGGAGCCGGGGCTAGAAGCCCGGAGGTTGGATTATACTGGGGGCGAGGCGCAGAGTGCTGGAAGCCTAATGGTTTATCCGTTGGTAAGGACTATGCCGCAAAGACAGGAAGTCCGGGTTGTGCATAACACCGAGGCTAGAAGCCCGGAGTGCGGGTATGCCGGTGATGCACGTGTGATGCGCGAGGCTTTGCAGCTACGCATGTGATGGTAGTTAGGCTTTGCAGCTAGACGGACCGGTGTGGCGACAGCTTAGTCAGCTTGTTGTGCCATGTTGCCATTATTATGCAAGTGGCGCTCGATAGTACGCTGTAGGCCTAAGGTACGACTGGGTGGCATGACTGGTAAGGCCTATTTGGCCGGTAAGGTTCCGTTGTATAACCTCGGCAGGTGTGGCATGACGGGATAAGTCCCGGATAACATAGTAGCGGCTGTAGAAAGGCCAGATAATGTGCTAATTATGTGCGCAAAATTGCTAATATCCCAGATCTGTGACACGAGGGAGGAATCGAGAAGGGAGGATTGAAGTTTGTGATCCAGGCTCTACTTACAATGGAGTATATAGGGCAGTAGTCACGGCTTGCCTCCAGCCACCTCCGCATCTGCTGAAAGGCGATATGAACGGCAGTGTCACAAGGCACACGGGGGGAGTCTGGAGCAAGTTTGAGGTCTCAAACAATTGAGCAAGACCAGTGCAGACATTAGACAACCGCTGTGCAGGCATAGAATGACACATGCAAAAGCCCAAGACGTGGCGAGAACTGATATTCAAACATGCATCTAGTTAGAGGCCGAAGTCCCACTCTGCCGAGCCCAAACGGACCACACAGCTCTTGGGACAACAGACATTTCCTGACGGAACGTGTTGAAAGCAAACGCAATTGGGCACAGCCAGCAACATGTAAGAATGACAAGCAATGGCTCGGCTAAGTCACAGAACACCACGGGGCACATTGTACAGTCTGCTTTTCAGCCCGACGAGCAACATCTGCGCTGCCTTGCCCCAAGTACGAATATCCCACTCACGTACGCACATTTCTTCGATTGAAATTTCCTTGCCATCGCTTTTGTGTGGCATTAGAACAATTTCTATTGAAGTCGCTTAGTCACGTGACTTTGCTCAGCCCCGTGCACCGCCTCGCTCCAGGTACGAACATCTGCCTTACAGCATTGGACTGCCACATCGCGACTTTTTTCCCCCTGCCGTTTGCCACCACCGTTCTTACCTTTGCACTAATACACTACTAGCCCTTATGCACTACTGGCCTTTACACTACTAACCTTTATACTACTAACCTTTAACCGTTAACGCTGACACATTAACACGCTAATCCTTAACACAATCCGGTCAGCTTGCAAGGCTGTTATCTGCATATATTGATTGAGTGCGTAACGGATTGGTGGGGGATGTACCGAGCATTCTATGGATTGTAAGAGGTGTGTAAAGGTTGCAGGGGCTGTATAGTGAATTGGTGATGTCGAAGTCTATCTGTTGTATGTAATGTGCGGATCAAAGTGTCCACTGTGCTTAATCACAGGTCTCTGAGTTCCGAGTGCTAAGGCTGGGGCCCATCCTCATCGTCCTCCTTGTTGGCTGCGACATCCCGGAGTACGATCTGGTCCCTCCACTGCCTATAGTGCCGCATGCTGATCATCAGCCATGGCTGTGCGGTGGTTGCTCCCTTAGGAAGCATGCTCTATTGCCTGGTCCGCTTCTTGCTTACCTTTCACATGTGGCTCCTGCATGCATTCGGCAACCACCACAGCTCTTTGAACAGTTGCCACAGACTCACTTGTACCAACTCCAAATCCCGCCTTGATGTGATCCACGTCATCAGCCGCTGATAGTCGTGAAGGTACGTCGCCCTCAGCCAATGATTCAAATTAAGCAAGACCGGGTCTCCCTTTGGTGGGAGGAATCAGTCGAACAGGGTGGTCTTGAAGGTGTCCGACACCCTCCACACAGCCCCATGAAGTGGCAGCTCGAACGACTGAAAGACATCAATGTCCACCGCGTTCCGCTTCTTCGCCGTCAACGTCACATACAACGGTGTCTCTCTCCAGTGTCCGTTCGGAGTAAGCGCAATGATGTTATAGAGCATCTGCTGCCAGATCATCGTTACCTGATGATCCATGCTCCCCTGGTCTTGTTCCTCCTTCTTCGATTTCACGCTCCCACCCTCCAGCTCTCCCTCCTCTAGTGTCATTGGTGGCACCACCGGCTGCATCGGAATGTCCTGCTGGTCCAGACCAAAGTCAAAGTCCTCCAGCATCTCTTTCCTGACATGCTCCACCGAAAGGGTCTTCCCCCAACTGGTTGTCCGCGTCGGATGTCATGCAGGAGGCCTGATAAACCCGTAGCAGAAGCCAAACACTGTGATAAGCTGGTTCATGTTCGGCACGTTGTACAGGTATGCCAAGACCTCCTCGTCAACTATCCGGATGGTGCTGAGCTGATAGGTGTGATGGTCTTGCTGGTCCCCCTCTGGGCGGCAATCCATCTGATCCCCACAATCCTCTATAATTCCACCTATGAAATACAACCCTTGGCTGTTGCCAACGGGTGCAAACTCGTTCAGATCTTCATCCGAACTCACATACAAGTCGTCGTTGAAGCTCCCATTGTCCCTGTTCATGTGCAGATACCGCCAATACATCGCCTATCTCATCACCTTCACTTCGTGCCACTTCTCTCCTGGACGGTAAATCAGTGCATTGAGCATGTAAACCATAACCGCCCCTAGTGCCAGTGACGGCCACCACAGCCGCCACTCGCTGGGCATGAATTTTATGTTGTGCAGCACGTAGTTGATCCCCACAAGCCGCATCATCTTCAGGCCCCTGATAAAAAGAACATTGTCAAAGATGATTGTAGTAGAAGGTTATAAGCAGATTGTTGTCAGATCACATAAGAAGGCGGCAAATCGTCGCACTTACCAATACAGGTTCAGCGGGACGCTCAAGATGCTCCTCTGCACAAAGCAGTCCGTTACCATGCTAAATATGGCCAGCGCCTCACTCAGCGGGACATGCACTTCAAACCGTGCAGTGCCGGTCTGGTCCCGAGAGCAGTCGTACACTTGGCTGAGCAATTGAATATTGTCCAGCAGCCCGTTGATCTTCTCTGGGAAAAGGTCTGGTGCCTTGTGGCGTCAAAATGCACCTCGGTGCTGCTGGTACGTCGCCATCTTCTCTGTCATGTACGTGCTCATGTACACCACTTGGTCGTCCTTCCCCACACTGTGCAGCTCGCAATGAAATCTTGCAAAGTCCACCAGCTGACAGATCTTGTCAAGGTGGAAGTAATTCCGTGATTGAAGCAATCCCTGCAACTTTCGCTGCAGAACAGAAGGCATCACCAGCTGGAGCAACTTTTTGTGCGCTTGGGACAGTCACTGCAGTACCCGGCCCTCCTTGCTCATCTTGATCCCAATGTCAATCCAACACTTTGTGGTGTCCATCCGCTCTGTGTCTAAGTGCTCCAGCGTATCAGAAAGCTGAAGCTATCGCTGATCCATGTCGTCAATATGATGTCTTGTCGTGTTCTTCATCTCATGAATCTCATGCACGAAGAAAGTATTCTTGAATTGCCGAATACCATCCATCGATCACAATAGCTTCTCTTTGAATTCTTTCAAACGTCTCCCAGAGAAGTTCGTGGATGGATGGATGAATGATGCCCTCCACATCCTGGGATCAGATCAGCGCCGTGCTGTAATCTGGCGGCCAATGCGTAGCCGCCTCTGGCGTTGTGTCCACCACAGCAGGCCTCAAGCACATCTTATAAAAGTATGCAATGTCCTTTTGCGAGATCAATGGTAGTTGATGCGGGCTGTACAGAGCTGAGAAGAAAATCCTGATCTATTAACGGGTCCTCAAGTTGCAGAACATCGTGTAAGCAACCTTGTACAGTAGAACCTGCTTGTTCAGATCCTGGACAACGATCAGCGATCAATAGAATGGTGGTGGGGCCGTACGGATACAATGACATATCCTGACTGAAATAGGCACCGTCAGATGCACCATTTCTGTCAGGGTGTCCCTAAACATAGGAATAGGGTATATGGCAGGCACAGAGTTGAAGGGGAGATCTCATGATATCATAATGAGTAAGTCGTAGTCCCTGAACACTTGGGGATGTTGACATTGATGGACACCATGCATTTTAAGCTGTGGATTGACCACGATGTGGGATTGGTCACCCTGATGGTCGATGCGACCGGCCATAACAAAGTCCACAAAGGCTTTAATGTTGAGCTCATTGCCCTTGAGGAGTTCCTTTGTCCTTGCGACGAAGATTACCAGCACCATGGTAGCATTTGGCAGGACGTCATCAAGAAAGGATGGCATTGTATACGGAGGGATTATATATGGAGGTTGTGTATGGGTTTGTCCTTGGATGGGATGGAAGCAGGAAAGTCTGTGTACATTTTATACAGCTGTCGCCTGTTATACTTATTTGGCTGATCTGTCAACTTGCGTTTTATGCAACGGTTTGCTTTGAATTTTACTATGAGATGGCCTAGTTCTCATGGTTGCCCTTTGCCTCTGTCTGGCTCGCTTGTCTTTGCTTGCCTTTTGTAGCCTGTGATGCGCAAGTGTTAGGCCTGCCAAGGATGACAATACAATGTTTGTTAGTTGATGTTGCTTGTTTTTGATTGCTGGCTGAGTGGAGAAAGGTAAGTGGTATTTTATGGGGATTACTGTATATAGTTGGTGGTATGGGGTGGTAGGGGGTGGTAGGGGGAAAATGGGATGGGGTTGTAGGGGAAGAGATGTTGATTGATAAGGACAGGGTTGTTGTTGTTGGAGATTGGAAGATGGGGGGATAATTAGAGGGGATGATAGGGTATATGAGGATTGGATAAAAGGGATATGGGTGGGATGGAAGGATATGAAAGGAGTGGGATTTAGGAGAAGTTATATGGAGGGAATTGAAAGTTGAGAGAATTTATGGGGAATTAGATGGGAATTATTTGTTGAAAGGGAGTGGGATTGAATGGGGTTAACTTAAATGTGCTGTGAGTGCGAGGAGTGAAATGATTTGAACAATGAACGGCTCGTAAAGTTTAAGGTTTAAGGTTCAAGTTTAATTTTAATCTTAATTTTTATTTTTATTTTTATTTTTATTTTATTTTATTTTTAGGGTTATGAGACGCCATAGGGTGTCTAACCCTGCAGTCTCACCACTAGGGTGCCATCCCTAGCTAGGGCATGACCCCTACAGTACTACTGCCTTGTTCACTACTGTATCTATTTATCCTGCAGTAGTAGCACAATTGTGCGCCCAGCTATTCTGCAATTGGACGTGCCATGTATTCAACCAGTGGTGCCTACATGGCAGCTCACACACTGTGTCCGACCATGTCGGACGTGGATGTCCACTGCTGGGTGGGGTCACATGCGGCTATGGGTAGATAGACGCTCACCCAGCGGTGGACATCCACATCCGACATGGCCGGACGGACAAGGGTGTCAAAGTTGATGTCACAAAATATTGAGTCATTCTGCTTCAGCAAGCCAGATATCATGCTTGGATCCTCTCACAGTGAATCTGAAGGGAACACAGGACCAGTATGAGAGGGAGGAGGAGGAGTGGAGGCTGCACAGATGGAGATGGGATGAGGACTCAATGAACATTGATGATGATGAGAGCCCTGTTGCCAAAGACTTTACTGATGAGAGTGGGGATGCCGAGGTGGATTTGGATTTAGTGAAGGTGCTGAAGATATTCAAACCGTGAAGCCAACTCTGACAGGCCAAAAAATCCGACAATGTCGGATGCTCATGTCCACCACTGGGTGGGCGTCTATTTATCGCAATAATATACAGGCCAATAGATTACTAGAAATGTGCAGAAATGCGAAATTATGCAGCAGAAATACCTGGATTGGAAGAAATTTTCAAACCACGAAGCCAACTCTAACAGGCCAAAAAATCCGGCAATGTTGGATATGCATGTCCACCACCGGGTGGGTGTCTATTATTCAAGCCACGAAGCCAACTCTGACAGGCCAAAAAATCCAGCAATGTTGGATGCTCATGTCCACCATGGGTGGGCGTCTATTTATCGCAGTAATATACAGGCCAATAGATTACTAGAAATGTGCAGAAATGCAAAATTACACAGCAGAAATACCTGGATTAGAAGAAATTTTTAAACCGCGAAGCCAACTCTGACAGGCCAAAAAATCCGACAATGTCGGATGCTCATGTCCACCACTGGGTGGGCGTCTATAATTCAAACCACGAAGCCAACTCTGACAGGCCAAAACATCCAGCAATGTCGGATGCTCATGTCCACCATGGGTGGGCGTCTATTTATCGCAGTAATATACAGGCCAATAGATCACCAAAAAATCACAGAAATGCGAAATTATGCAGCAGAAATACCTGGATTAGAAGAAATTTTTAAACCGCGAAGCCAACTCTGACAGGCCAAAAAATCCGGCAATGTCGGATGCTCATGTCCACCATGGGTGGGCGTCTATTTATCGCAGTAATATACAGGCCAATAGATCACCAAAAAATCACAGAAATGCGAAATTATGCAGCAGAAATACCTGGATTAGAAGAAATTTTTAAACCGCGAAGCCAACTCTGACAGGCCAAAAAATCCGGCAATGTCGGATGCTCATGTCCACCATGGGTGGGCGTCTATTTATCGCAGTAATATACAGGCCAATAGATTACTAGAAATGTGCAGAAATGCAAAATTACACAGCAGAAATACCTGGATTGGAAGAAATTTTTAAACCGCGAAGCCAACTCTGACAGGCCAAAAAATCCGGCAATGTTGGATGCTCATGTTCACCATGGGTGGGCGTCTATTTATCGCAATCATTTACAGGCCAATAGATCAACCGTAAATGACAAATTATGCAGCAAAAATATATGAATAAAACAGAAAATTAAAGCTGCAGAGCCAGATGCAGTAGGCTCAAAGCCCCAGTCATGTTGGATTCATTGTGCATCCAATATAGGACACCCATTCATTGCAGAAAATAGAGGCAATTTATTTTGATCTTAACCTTCTGCTAGATTCATTTGGTTCTGCTTCATAATTTTGTGTTTCTATGGATCTGTTGGCATAGCAAGTGCACTGTTGGCTGTGTTAAATAGGTCTCTTGAGTGCATAGTGTACTCAACCTGGTCTGATCCATTTGTCTGTTGTGTCCAGTATGACACAGACATACCATCTGTGGGACTGGCCCATAGCCACGGTAGTCTTAATAGCCCTACGCCGTATTCCAAGGTCCATGGCACCTGTGGAGAGGCGGGGGTGACAAGCGAGTCTTGATGGCAGTACGCCGGGTGACAAAGCTGACGTCCCTAGACAAGCAAGCCAAGGACTAGGAGAGGAATGGCAGCCCACAAGATAGCATGAAAGAGGGTGTCATTACCCTACGCCGAGAATGCTAAACATGAGGATGCAAGTCCTCATGCTAGCGCATATATACATGGGGGTGCACCAGTACCTACGAGCCTGTCCTAAGGCACGAGGGTCTGTGCGTGTAATGCAGAGAGAAGGTAACATAATGACAAGGCACCAGTAATGGCGCAGAGTCATGTGGCATAGGGGTAGAGACGCCAGTAATGGCACTCTGGCATAACATGATGGAAGACGCCTGTAGGGGCGCTTCCACATAGAGGGTGGTGTCGGTAATGGCGCCCATGCATAAGGTGAGTGACGCTACTGAGGATAGCTACTTACAAGGCATAGAATGGCGTAATAAATCCTATAAAAAGTAGCGGCGACATCCCAGAATAATCTGTGACACAGTACTGCAATTTCAATCTGCTACAATTTTTGCATTTCTGTGCTACACAGTTTTGTATTTTGTCAGTCTATTGCCATGTGAAAGATGCCATTTACTGCAGGAATAGGTGCCCAAGAGCATGTGCACAGAATATGCAGCCATGTGGAATCCCTTTGTTGTGCTGCGTCTGGCTCTGTAATTTTGACCTTTTATTCTATGCATGTTTTACTGCTGCATGATGCATTGGCATGAAAGGTAGACCATTTGCAGTGATAAATACTCACCCTACAGTAGGTGCACATGGCATCCAACCATGTTGAATGTATTTGGAGGTTCTATGACACTCTACAATTTCAATCTGCAGCCATACATGTATTTCTTTCGGTACACAATTTCATGTTTTTGTCAGTCTATTGCCGTGTGGATTAGACCTTCCATAGCAATAAATAGGCACCATAGAGTGGTTCACGGGGCACTCAATGATGTTGAATAGATATTCTATATTGGTTTACAATTTCAATCTGCACTCATATTTGCATTTTTCTGCTGCATAATTTCACATTTCTGTAGGTCTATTGCCATATGAATTGAACCATCTACAGCAGCAAATAGACACAGTAGAGTGGGTGCACAGAAAATGTAACATGGTCAGATGCTATGGGTATATATTGAAGCCGATTGGATCTACCATAGTTTTTCTATAGTGTACTGCAGGCATTTGAGGGTCAGAGAGGCTACAGAATGGGGAGGTGATGAGTATCAGCACCATCATGTGACTTGATTGACATACCTTTTGGGCTGTGGCTGAGCTTCCAAGATAGGTAGTCCAAACTTCCAGAGGCTGTTCTGGGAGATCTGGTTGGCAGATTTTGATAATTGGAGTGTTGTGACAGTTATTGTCAGGATTTTACATTCAAAAGACTTGTGTCTGGGATTATCTTTTACATTTTATGCTTCAACCATCACATACCACACAGGCACTTATGTGTCACATGATGGTTTTCTTACAGGGCTACAATATTGCATATCAACTTGTGGCTGTGGGAATAGCTTAGATAAGCATTATCATGGTACCAGATTGTATAACTATATTTACAAGCCACCAGAACGCGCCTAGCTTAGAAGTACAGTCTAGATCACAACAAATTTGAAGGTACATGAGATACACAGCGACACAGAGCTACATCTGTGTCTGTTGCCTATCTTCAGAGCCTATAAGGTAACACCAGAATGGCTGTCTTGGTTGCTAAGGTTGCATCACAGACTAGCAAGGGTATAACATAGAGAATGTGTTGTAGATGAGCAGACATGGTAATGAGATGCAAGACTGGGGGCACAGTGCACCCCAAGTCGAGTATATTCAGACTGAGGTTGTAAGACCTCAACATATGGTATATATACATTCGGGGATCACTACACTAAGTAATTGGACCAGCCCTAAAGGCATGGTCTGTGCACGATGTATGATACCCTGTATGTAAGCAGTCACATCTAGATGACCAGGCTGAGGTATATCTAACTCTGCTACTTACAATGTAATCTACTGTAGGTTCAAGCTGGGGTAGAGCGGCTGACCCATGTCACAGGATCTGTGACACATGGTCACTTGATTATTGTTACGGATCAAATATCTGTTTAGCTGAAATAACCAAGTGGAGTTACTCAGCATATTGAGTAGTGCACTACTCATTGGACTCCACAGAGTCAGAGTGTGGATATAGAAGCTGGGCACTTGATTGCTCAAGCCTTTGAGAATGAGTATAAGATGCTTGTTATTCAACAAGGTTGAGCTGAGGAACTTGATCAGTATGTACATCAAGTTTTATACTGTGATTCGATAATCGGGGTCATAGTGTCCTTGGTACTGCTACTATTAAGTCCATCGAGCTAGCATTCTAAGTAACAAATGAGAAGTGCTGCAGTTGAGCATGACAAGGAATGAAACAGAGAAGACATATGATTAGACATACGATATCAGCTAGAAGGCAACGAGACAGTAAGTAGACTATGGGCATAGGATTGTTATACATGAAACAGGGGCCTATGGTTGAGTGGAGGTCCGTAGAATAGAGCACACAGTGGAGCGGTTGAAGGCCAAGTCCTGATACACAGTGAGGTGTCAATACTGAGTGTACCTGCAAAGACCATAACAATTATCAGACACATCTCAAACACACTACCAAGCTGGTTTATATCAGTGGTCTGGGTACATTTTCATGGCCTGCTAACTAACATCTTTTGTCATACTGGACAAACAAGGACCTACAGTCCCATACACAACCATGATTTGGATCATTCATTATAGGGCGTCCAAACAAATGTGTGCTTGTCATTACTTGCTTATGCACAGACCATCTAGCTTCAGGGCAGACGATTACTGATCGCTGCACCTTATGTATATAAGCTTGACTTCTAAGGTGTACTTTCCTTAGAACCGTTTTGTCACACTAATCCAATGTCTTAGTTGTGTCACAGAATTCTCTGTGAGGGGTTCTCGACATCCCTTTCTGACACAGACTAGACTGTGGGACTCACACTATAACCTAATAAGCGACTTGAAGGAGTTGCTGGAGGTTGGTGAGGAGGCTAGTGGGCGCAAGCAGAGATGATATGTAACTGTGCGAATGCAGAGAACAAATCTAAGGCTTATCCGCAGTGATAGCCCTACTTATATACATGCTTTGTTTGGTTACCGGTAAGGGAGCCAAACATGAAGGTGGTCTGTGCGCAGACATAACTAATATGGTTAAGTCATAAACTACAATAGACCATGTGCGCCGGTAATGGCCGCACCAGTAAGATCGTTTGTTTGGACCGTAGGTCCATGTTGTGGAAGTGGCTGTAGCTTCGTTAGTAAGCCATGCATGTGATTCTTATATTCCGGTATCGGGATATGAGTAATCGTAAGGTCATTGGCATGTGATAATGAGCGGGCCGCTTATCCTATTGTACTGACATAGCCCGGTACCGGGATATGAGTAAAGCGCGTGACACCGAAGGTTAGTCCGCTGAGTCATTGACGCGTACAAGCGTGTTATGTACGTGTTGTTATGACAAGTGGACGTATACCGCGTTGTGTACGTGTTGTTTGGTTGCGTGTACGTGTAGACGGGCGCTTAGCAGCGTAAATGTCTACAAGGTCGTAGAAATACCAGATAAATAGGTAAAAATACGGGAAAAATAGTGGCATGTCCCAAATCTGTGACATTACCCCCTCTTCAGGTTTCATTGTCCCTAATGGAACGATTACTTTCCTGTGGAGCCGAATCCACCAGTACCGCGCTCGGATTTAATCTTTTCAAAGTAAGATTTTCCGTGTAGCGTAATGTGCGGGTCCTTAGCAACTTCGCAGATGAGCTGGGCAATCTTATCACCGGCCCGAATATCGATAGATATATCGGAGTGATTCCGGAGAATGATGATTACTTCGCCTTGATAATCGTGGTCGATAACGCCACCCATTACGTCTATGCCTTTTCGGGCAAGACTAGAGCGGGGGGCGATACGTCCGTAAGTGCCGAAAGGTACCTGGATCTTCAGTTTGGTGTTGTATTCTGTCTGCCCGTGAGCTGGCAGAACGTCGCCTGTTGCAGTGTACAGGTCAAACCCAACCGAGTCCTTGGTTCCTTTTTCCGGCATTCGGCCGCCTTCACCGACTACGATTTTCAAGTCCGCGTTTTGGTTAATGTCAGCTGACATCCATCCCCCGTCGGGGTGTCTAACCATGCGCTGCTTAGGATCTTTCGCAAATTCTTCGCGATACTGCGGCCAGTCGTCTGGCCACGTGCATTCGTCGGCTTCCCAGTCGTCGCTGTCAGGGTCGAAGACGTGAACTGCTTCTTTCCTTCTAGCTGAGCGCCTGAGGGGGACATCCTGCATTGGAATGGCGTGTGAAGCCTTGTATTCCTGCAGAATGTCGTATGCCGTGTCGAGATCGGCTTCACGTACCCAGGAGTCGTCATTGATACCGAACCCTTTCCATCGGATTCTGTATTCAACTCTTCCTGCACGGAGACGATGATCTAAGATCTTCTCAACTTCCCATAATTCCTCGCCGTCGACCATTTCTGGTTGAGGCTCTGGTTTTTTCTGATGCACAGGGTCCTTGTACATGACCAACTTGGAAGCGTGGAATACTGGGTGGTAAGCCCTGTATTGCTCGTCCATATGTACCCTAAAGGTGACCGGAGATAATTGTTCAATTATCTTAAATGGTCCCAAATAGCGTGGACTAAGACTTCTTTCGGAGTCTTGCCAGCTACGGGCGTCAACGAGAACTTTGTCGCCGACTTTAAACGGTACCGAGCGCTTATGTTGATCGTAGTACCAAGACCAGCGTTCGGCAGCCAATTTCATTGCTGCCTTAGCTTGTTCTTGTGCTGACCATCGTTCGTAAGCAATGACATTTAGGTCCGTGTATGGTGTTGGACGTAAATTTGTAGGTCCTGCGTTGGGATGCCTTCCTAGTTCGACAAAGAATGGACTATTCTTTGTTGTCTCACTAGCCGCGTTGTTGTACGCGAATTCAGCCGTTGGGAGAAACCATGACCAGTTATCCTTTTGAATAACATCGATGTAACATCTAAGATATTGTTCCAGGATCTGGTTAACTCTCTCCGTCTGGCCATCCGCTTGCGGGTGATAGGCGGTTGTCATTGACCGTTGGATTCCCAATTGCTCACACCATCCCTTGAATAAGGCGGCTGCGAATTGCGGGCCTCTATCCGAAATGATTTGTTTCGGAAGTCCGTGGTTCGGATAAATCCGAAGGTACAGGAGGTTCGCTAATTCTTTTGCCGTTATCTTGTCTGACGTGGGAATGAAGTGCGCTCGCTTGGTAAGCCGGTCCACTATTACCATAATAGCATTGAATTGTTTCAATTCGCCGCTGGGCGGTAAGTGGACGATAAGGTCAATTGTGACGGTGTCCCAAGGTGCTTCCGGAACTGGGAGCGGTTGCAGGGGTCCGTACGGGGTCTGGTTGTGGTTCTTCATGCGTTGACATGTGTCACAACCTTCCACGTATTGCTTTACCATCGTGGTCATTCCAGGCCACCAGTAATTACGTGATAGAAGTTCATAGGTCTTCCATCGTCCGAAGTGTCCGGCAGTTACATGGTCATGATGTAACTCCAGAATCTTCGTGCGCAATTCCTTAGGCTCTTTTGGAACGTACACTTTTCCTCGTCTGAGGAGTAATCCGGCCTCCATGTTCCATTCCTGGAGATCTTTACCGAATTCCTTGGGACCATTTTTCAGTAGTTCCTGGTAATCCTTGGTAATTTGATCGTCCATGAGGGCTTGTCGGATTTGTCGGAGAAGGTCCTCGTCGCCTGATTGTATCTCCTGCTGTGACGCTTCTAGCGCCCTAACCGTAAAGTATTCCGGTTTCAGCAAAATTTGATCGCGATTGTCGAGTTCCACCCCCTCTTCATGGTCTGGCCTCCGTGACAGAGGGTCAGCCGTGAGCATTGTTTTACCGGGTTTGTGGCACATGGTGAAGTTGAACCTTGTCAGGTAAAGACTCCAACGTGCCTGTCTCCGGGTTAGCCGTTGTGCCGATTTGAAATATGTCAGATTGAGATGATCCGACCATACTTCAAATTTGTGTGGGTGTCCTTCGAGGTAATGTCTCCATTCCTCTAGAGCGCGGATGATTGCGAGCAACTCCTTATCGTAAATCTCATAGTTCCTTTCGGGTGCTGATAGAGATTTCGAGTAAAAGGCTACCGGGTGCCAGAGCTTATCCTCCGAAGAGTATTGCGATAGCACTGCACCAGTGGCGTAATCGGAAGAATCCGCTTCCACGCGGAACGGGGACTCCTGATCTGGGATCCGGAGTATTGGAGCCGATGTGAAAGCTTCCTTGAGAGTTTGGAATGCTTCCGCTTGTTCGGGTCCCCAATTCCACTGCGTGTTTTTCTTGGACAGTTCGGTTAACGGCTTAACCACTTTGGAGAAGTCTTTAATGAACCGACGGTAGTAGTTGGCGAAGCCAACAAAGGCTTGGACGTCCTTCACCTTGGCAGGTGTAGGCCAGTCCATGACACCGGCTACCTTCTTAGGGTCCATTTCGACTTTTCCTTTGGAAATGATCATTCCCAGGTATTCAATACTGCTCTGTTCGAAGAAGCACTTTTCAGGCTTCGCGAACAAGTCGTTGTCTTGCAAGATTTGTAATACTTGCTTGACAATACGACGGTGTTCCAACAGGTCGTTTCCGAACACAAGGATGTCGTCTAGGTAGACAATGACCTTTCCTTCTCTGATAAGGTCACCTAGGATATCGTTCATCATGTGTTGGAACGTGCTGGGTGCATTACAAAAACCGAAGTACATGACTACGGCTTCGTAAAGGCCGTTAGGCGTAATGAATGCGGTCTTCCATTCATCTCCCTCCTTGATTCTTACGTTGTTGTAGCCCCAACGCAAGTCGAGCTTCGTAAATATCGAAGCCTGGCTAAGCTTATCGATAAGCTCGTCTATGCGTGGGAGAGGGTACCTGTTTTTAATGGTCAAGTCGTTTACTTTTCGGTAATCGACTACCATTCGGGCTCCGCCGTCTTTTTTAGGGACGAAGAAGACCGGACTCGCGATCGGAGATTTCGAGTGTCGGATGTAGCCCTTCCGTAACTCTTCCTGAATCCACTGATCTAGCGAGTTCGCTTCCTGAGGAGACATCTTGTATGCCTTACTCGGGGGCGGTAGTACCGCGTCATCGGGGAAGTCGATGGCGTGATCGTATGGTTTCCGTTCGGGCATCCTTTCGGATGCGCGTTGAGAAAATACCGTGGGACCAAACTCCTGGTATTCTTCCGGAACCAAGGATTTCCATTTCTGGAGATCCGCATCTGTCAGGAATTCATCATCCGACTTCTCCGTTATTGACTGAATGGCGTCGATAAGGAGTTCCGTTCCTTCGTCAAGGGTGTTCACCCAAGCGACAAAGGGATTCTCAGGCTCCTCTAGGCCGAGAAAATCTATTGGAAAGTCGTTGATAATCTGATAGATGTTGCGAGGTTCGATTTCGTCTTCTTCCTCAGAAATCGAGACCCGTTTGCCATGTTTGCATTTTTCCGTACACCGATATGTGAAGGTTCCTTCCGGCCAATTGAAGTCCGGGTTGTGTTTCAGGAACCAGTCATATCCGAGGATCACATCCGCATTCTGTACGTCCATTACGTACAAGAATTCGGTGGACTTGTGTTCCTCGTGCACCATATAAGCTTTTACTGCCATATTGATATTACCGGCGGTATTAGAGGTACCGTCGGCGTTGCGAATCTCGAGAGGTGAAGGTAGTTTCTGAGTGACTAACTTCTCCTCATGGACGAGTTTCTTATCAATGACGCTTATTGATGCACCGGTGTCGATTAATGCCATGGCGTTAACTTTCTTTCCGTATACCCACAATTCTACTTCGATGGAAAATGATTTATTGTCGTCTCGAGAATCATTTCCGTGTACATTATACAAAGTAAAAAATTTTAGTGCGGTGGGGTCAGGATGAAAGTATTGTACAGGAGGGGCACGTGTAGCTAGTGTCCTTGTCCTCCGGGCAAAGTCCGTTGCCGAGTTACCGAATATTCCGAGATGGGATACCGAGTGACGTACGACCGCCTTATCTTCCCACAAGATAAGGGGTCTCTGTGAAGCCTCTTCGTAGAGGTGCGCTTCTTCGGGGCGCTGTACACTCCCAGCCGCTGCGGGGCTGGTGTGTTCTTCACAGAACGTCTTCGAGACGTGTGGTTGGGGCGAGGGGAACCGAGATGGTCCCGACTGTGGCGACATTGGTGGCGGGGGCCGAGGGTCCTGCTGAGCTTGAGTCAGCCGTCACTTCTTCCCAGATCGTTCGGGCACGATACGTCTTGCCATCCGCGGGGGGCGCCGAGTACGGCTTCTTGCCAGAAGCCTGTCCCTTTCCACTACCCGAAGGGGCAGCCGTGGTCTTTCCAGACGCGGCAGCTGCATCCTTCGCCCTTTGTTGTTCGGTCCGCTGAGCGGCAGGCACGAACGTTCCCGCAGCCTTGTCCGCGGCAAGCTTAGGACACTTGTTGAAATAGTGTCCCGTCTGCTTGCAGTAGGTGCAGACGGCGTTGGTGGTGTCGGCGGGGGCTTTGGCGGGCGCCTTTCCCTTGTCCTTCTTTTTCTCCGACTTCTTTGCAGAAGCGGAGGACGTCTCCTTCTTTTCGGCAGGTGCCGAGTCCTTCTTGCCGGCCTTCTCGAAGATCGAGCCCTTGATCTTGTCTGGATATGACGTTTGGTACATTTCCAGGGCGAAGTCGATGAGGGGCTCGATGTCGGTCGGGGCCTTGAAGAACGGGGTCTTGCCGAGGACGTTCAAGGTGTCCTTAACCTTTTCCGGGAGAGTCTCGGTGAATTCCCACACCAGAGTCTCGTTGGCGGTTTCGGAGAGTCGGCCAAGGGTGCGGAACCGTTCGCAGTAATTGAAATAGTTCGATTCTGCCAGTTCCTTGCCCTTCGTGCCGTAGTAGCCGCGAATTTCCTTCTTCGCGATCTCCTTATCCGTCATTTTGCCATATTGCACCATTACGGATTTGGTGAAATCCTCCCAGGTGCCGAGAGGTTCACCGTTTCCTGCCTTCTTGATGAGAGGCGAGAAAAATTTGTATGCGTCCCCTGTGACGCGGAAGAGGGCCGTGGTGATACGGTCATGGTCGTCGTAGACCCTGAGCGTACCGAAGTACAGGCCCATCTTCTCCACCCATTCCTGAGCAGTCACCTTTCCAGATGACCCGGAGAATTCGGGGGGAGGGGGGATTTTCAGGTTTTGAGGCAGACCTGGAATCTGCGGGGCGACGGCTGCTGCGGCAGCGGCTGCAGCTTGTGCGGCGGCAGCGGCCTCGGCTGCACGGGCTTGAGCATTACCGGGGGCCGGTGCGGGTTCTTCCGAGGGCGTGCGGATGCCGGGAGGGTTGGGAATGGAGGAATTCTTGCGAATTCTCCGAAGTTCCTCGTCAACCTTCTCCATGCGCTCTGCGAACGCATCCTCGAGGTCATCTAGCCGGGACCGGTAGTCCTTTCGGAGCTGCTTCTCCATTTCGGAGAGCTTGGCGGTGTACTCCTGTCGGAGTTCCTTGCCGAGGTCCACCATGGTGGATAATACCTCGTTCCGGACCGAATTGACCGCTTCGTGTAGCTCGTCTTGGGCCTTCTGTTCGATTGCCCTGGATTGCCCAGCCAGGGAATCGATTCGTTCATGGATACGCTCCAGGCGGGCGTGCACCATTCGACCTAGGGTGTCGGTGGTGTCATGGCTTATGGCCGCACTTCGTTGTACGGCGGCATCGATGATTGGCCCATGTATGGACCCATCCACCTTGTGGTGTTCATCCTCAGGAAGGTACGCCTTGAGGTTGTTCTCGACAGCGACATTGGTCTGTCGTGTCGGACCCGAAAATTCCATTTCCAGGGTGGTGGCGGGCCCGATAGGGCGAGTTCGACGAGCCGGTGGGTATCCGGCAATGGGGGAGCCTGGGCGTGTACCCATGGGGTTGGTTGGAGATTCCCTTTGCGGGGGAGCGAACTCCGGCATTTCCTCTTCCTCTTCCTCTTCTTCTCCCTCGCTTAGGTGCTCCAGCGTCACCAGTTGCTGGGTTCCCGAGGGACCAGCTACCGGTGTCACCGGGCCTTCTGAGCGGAGGCGCATCTTGCGGGGAGCGAGGGGGGTGCTAATGGAGGAGGTGGAAGACATTTGTGAATCTGTTTGTGACGAATGTTAGTTTCCGGGTACTCATTGTCTTAGATTCTTAAGAAGGGATTGGGTTTGAAAGCTGCAACTTTCGTTATAGATCACACTCGCACTCTATTTCAGAGTTAAAAGATGATAGTATTTCTACTATACAATCGCGAGTATATCCTCTTCTACCGAAGTAGTTGAGGGCCCTGCCACCTTGTCAGGTGGTGTTACACCGAAGGCAAAAGTAATTTGTAGCGCTACGCATTCCGCTACGATACGAGCCAAGTCCGTACGCCAATCCAAAAAGGAAATATTGCCGAGCTGTTTGCAATACTTTTTCATAATTCTCCAGTCTCTATTGGTGATCCTCCCCCGTCTCGCTCTATCCTTTACGTTATCCACCAAGTCCTCTAATTCTACTACCATAGTGTGGAAACGCATGTCGTTTTCCATATGGAAGCCTGGGTAATTAGGGGGGTGGTTGGCGAGAGGAGTGAGGCGAGTGAGAGTGCCTTCTAGCATGGGAATAACTTGATCGCATGCTTGGAGAGGCTTCTTCTTCCCGAAGACGAGGGAAGGGTCGAGAATCTTGTGGTTGGCCGGAACGGAAGGTCCGGCCGCCGGGCTGGAGAGACGGAGGGCCAGTGAAGAAGCTGCCTGCTTGGCTTCCTTGGCGGCTTGTTTGGCGGCGATTCGCTTATTCAGCTTATCGCGGGCGAGCTTAAGCTTGTTGAGTTCGCGGAGTTCAATTAAGTTCTCCATGGCGGTAATGGAAGCGGCTAGCTTCTCTTCCTCTGTCCAGATACGCTTGGCGAGCGGAACTGGTTTGGGAGGTCGAGGAGCGGGTTTCCGAGCCTCAGCAATGTGCTTTGGCATGTGGACGGGAATCTCCCAAAGATGGAGCTTCCCGGTGTAATCTTCCTTTACAGGAAGGGTGTATGTGACGTCCTCTGCCCGAGGAATGTCGGCGGTGTCGATGCGGCTGAGAAGGGACCGCTTCGCCGGTTTAACGTAAGGGGCAGTGGAGGAGCCACGGGTGCGACGGGTAACGCGGGGCATGATTCTAGAAAGTGCAGCTTTCATGAGAAACGAAGTTTCCCAGTGATACGTCCAAGAACAGGAATAAAAGGGATTAGGTAGGGTAGTGGACTCCTTTTCAGGAGCAAAGAAGGTGTACTACGGGGCATAATTACTCTTATGTTGCGCGCAAACCCTGTGCCGAGACGGCGCGGATATTCGCATGACCCTAACGGTCAGAGGCGCCGACTCTAGGGATAGAGTTGCTGACTGCCAGGCCGGTTCCTGGGTCAGATGATTGGGATTCGGATACACGACACCGCCCCGGAGGGACGATGCCGGAAAGTGGCTGGGATTTTACATCCCTTAGCCTGTCCATGCTTCAACAATGAGGTTGCCGTCTGTAGCCACATGGGTGTCACATCAGGGCTAAAAAACCATTGTCGATCTAAGATCGCGAGACAGCAGCGCTCCACATCCCGAAGGAGTGGGCCACGCGCTTCTCTTCCAATGGGGCCCCAAATCCGTTTGACCCATGCTCGCACGCCGAGCTGCCCGTAGGACTTATGCTATTGGCTACCGCGAGTGACCTATGGCAGGGTGATTTTTTACGTCACCCCCCTCACTGCTTTTCCCATAACGGGTTCAAAGCAGGTCCCTTACGCCTGGGAGGCGGCTTTGGAAAATTCCCATGCCATCATAATGATGACCCTATGGATAGTGATGGGGCGCTGAACAACGCTTGCCATGACAGGGGGTTGGGCGCACACAGGCAGACCGTCCCCTTTTCTCCACAGGCGGGTCTTAACCGCGCATGGTCCAAGCTTGTCAGCGAGGATCATGTCTCCTTGACCCTGGAGTCCGGGTTAGGTAGGCCTTCTGCCTAAAAAGGCGGTGTGGCTTCCCTGGTTGCCTATCCTCTGCCGAGGATGGCGATGTATCCCCCAGATCTCAACTATCACCCCTAACTCTTTGTCAAGAGTAGGGATGTGCGCAGCAACGAGTAATAGCCCCTGTAGGATAGAAACCCAGGCCCAAGCGCAAGCGCAAGGGCGGGGGTAGGGGGAGATTTGTTCTTATGACACAGACTAGACTGTGGGACTCACACTATAACCTAATAAGCGACTTGAAGGAGTTGCTGGAGGTTGGTGAGGAGGCTAGTGGGCGCAAGCAGAGATGATATGTAACTGTGCGAATGCAGAGAACAAATCTAAGGCTTATCCGCAGTGATAGCCCTACTTATATACATGCTTTGTTTGGTTACCGGTAAGGGAGCCAAACATGAAGGTGGTCTGTGCGCAGACATAACTAATATGGTTAAGTCATAAACTACAATAGACCATGTGCGCCGGTAATGGCCGCACCAGTAAGATCGTTTGTTTGGACCGTAGGTCCATGTTGTGGAAGTGGCTGTAGCTTCGTTAGTAAGCCATGCATGTGATTCTTATATTCCGGTATCGGGATATGAGTAATCGTAAGGTCATTGGCATGTGATAATGAGCGGGCCGCTTATCCTATTGTACTGACATAGCCCGGTACCGGGATATGAGTAAAGCGCGTGACACCGAAGGTTAGTCCGCTGAGTCATTGACGCGTACAAGCGTGTTATGTACGTGTTGTTATGACAAGTGGACGTATACCGCGTTGTGTACGTGTTGTTTGGTTGCGTGTACGTGTAGACGGGCGCTTAGCAGCGTAAATGTCTACAAGGTCGTAGAAATACCAGATAAATAGGTAAAAATACGGGAAAAATAGTGGCATGTCCCAAATCTGTGACACTTTCTGTATTGTGGAAGTGCCCCTAGGCATGGGGCTAAGTCTTAGCGTACAGTTTCCTCTCGTCCGCTCCTTGTTATCTTATCAGACCACCCGACCCAGTAGATTAGCACTGTAGGGTAGCACGCGTCTCAGGTACTTACATCACGGTCACACTATGTACATGTTACATTACGGTAGTTACTCATCATGTGCTCCCTTAGTTACTGCACACAGGCTATGACTTTAGGGCCAGCCATTAGGTAGTTACCTCATGTATATAAGTATGTCGACTTGTTGCCTTATGCCTCAAGTCTAAGATTCTCGGCATTAGGGCTTGGCCCTCTTACTCCTTACCTCTCTGTGTGCTGGTGTGGTCCTTACTGGCTCTTTGACTGCTAGTCCGAGGGTCACCACCTTGTTATGTCACCTTAGGCCTGGGGAGGCCTATGCAACCTCTGTCACATAGGTTCTAGGATCACTGCTGACGGCGCGGTCGCACCTCGTCTGACGGTTAGGGTCCCCAGTAGGACCGGTCCCACAGATGTGAGTAGTATGTGTCAAGTTGACGTCTCAAGCTGCCAGTACATAGTATAACACCAAGGGGTAAGCCTCAAATCAGACCATAAGTCATCCAGCAGGAGGTTAGAAGAAAAGTAGGGGAAACGCCCTCATAGAGAATATGGATGCCCTAGCGGCAATTGTTAAGTCTAGCGCTGTAGGATGCTAGATGTTCGGTTATATACATGATGTATACTATTTATGAGTAGACCTGTCCTAATGGCTTGGTCTGTGTGTAGTGCTAATATGGTGTGACTATGGTGTGATATGGCATGTACCTGGTAATGACATTCGTGAAGGTTTGTAGGCCTTCTTGTGATGATGGAAAGTAAGCGGGCTATAAGGCCACATTGTGATAGTGGAGTGCTACGCTAATAATAACACTTGATATATGGAACTGCTAGGCTTCTAGCTGGAAGGGTTGTCCTAATGGCTTCTAATGATGTTGATGATCATGTTTCAGGTATTTGATATGTAACGTATCAGAATGTCTTCTGATGAGCTTTTCTATGGTGTCATGACCTAGTAATAGTGTTGTCATGATGATGTCATGGTCTGGTCCAGTAATGGAACCTGATGTCATAACTTGTACAGATAAGATAAGAGATAAGGTCACCTGGTTTGGTGCCTATGATTGGACTTAGTGGCACATATCTAATCTGATGTAGTTGAGTAGGTCACATGACCTGGAAGGTCATGTGACTTGGTAATTTCTAGTGCATCGGAAAGCCCTTGGTCATGTGATTCTAACAATGTAGATGAGAAGACCTGTACTAGTAAAGGGGCTGCACGACTTCCATTATGAGAATAGAGAATGTGGGAAATGCCTTGTAAAACTGTGACACATTCACTTTGTTTACTACTCTTGCAATTCCTGCTTGACGGGTCACTTATCTTATTGACTGCAACCAACCCTTACAACTGCATTAGCAAGTCCAAGCCTAGACTTGCATCAAAGATATATGGATTCTATTAGCCTTTCAGTATTTTATTCTGACGTTATCTTTACGTGAAACAATTTATTTGTCAGACACAATGAGAATAGACCAATGCAATGACAGTTTATTTTATATTCTCACATATGACACAGATTATGGTCACCCTAAACTGATGGATCTACATCATACAAAACACTTTCTTCATACCTCAGGAATCGTAACCTATATGCAGTCAGATAAGTGACAGTAGATTGTTAGGCCTTATTGTCACAATCCTGTCTCTGTGACATCTCAAGCTGCCAGCACAAGATAGAGTTTTAAGAAGAAGAAAAGAGTTCCCAGGCAAGCACACGATGCTCAGCAAGAGTAGAAAAGAGTAGGGAAATGCTCCAAGTTCACATTGTTGAGTCTAGGAAAGTAAGTCCCTATGGTGCCAACGGCCTAGTCACTGCCTCTTTTGTACAAGTCTTACTGCTCGCTCAGATTGGTGCCTAGAGACAATCGGTCTAGCCAAAATGCTTAGATTGAACATAGGAACAAAATGGCTAGGCGGATTTCTCTGAAAATCAAAATCGAGAAATTTATATGTCCAAATTTGGCCAGTTGTGGGAAAGCAGTACTATATAAGGAAAGTATTGACATCTCTACCTATCTGACTAATTTAAATATAGTATATCAGTCAAGCTGACGTGCGAGGGTCTCTGGAACACGGTGGTGAGACTTGTATCGACGAGAACTGAATGCCTGCACCTGTAATTGAGCATCTTTTGTGCCCAATCCTGAGTGATAAGCATCCATCCACCTAACAACCCGGTGCTCCCATTTCCAGATTGTCTCGACACTTACCGATGCCAGTGCATCTGGCATATTGGCTTGTAATATTGGAAACGTATAATCACAGTGGTTGCGGAGATACTTCTTGACAGCACCCCAGAAGTATTCAATGAAATTCAGCTCACAGTGATATTTTGGTAAAAATATGCACATGTGGCCTGCATTCTCAATGACTTCCTGGACAAGAGTTTTCTGTTCCTTGAAGTCTGGCTGATTTTCGAGTATGTGCTTGGCACAGCAACTGATCACATCTGGGTCACATTTCCTGTGACACTGCATTCGCAGTCCATCAACCCGGAGGCTTCGCTTGATGAGAATTTGTCGAATCCCTTTGGGAAGATTGGGATGATCAGGATGATTGTATGGAAAATTCATTTGTTGGATAATTTTCTGATCATTCTTCATGAACCAGCCATCACGCATTTGTGCCTGCTTTCCACCAGGGCACAGATTCATGCGTGACACAAGAAGTGCATCCTCAGCGAAGGCAGAATGTCCTTGTGAGTGGTCAACAGCAATTAAGGCTTGGAATCCGGGGCCATGCAATTTTTCAAATGTCGGAATGATCTTTGTTTTCAGCTATGATCAATTATTTTGTGAGTCAAGTCTGCTACAGATTTGTCATGGCATACCTGGTTCACAAACATCTCACCGTTCCAGAAGCCATCATGATTTTTACCATATTCAAGGCCTTGTCCCGCATCCTTCAACCAACCGAATGTGGAACAGATTACGTCGCTGCAGTGAATGCCCCTGCCGGGACCCTTTTTTTGTAGTGGCTGCTCACCTTTGAAAACCCAGCTTTTTTTGACACCATCATGTGCTTGGGCAGTCATTTTGTCATGCACCACAAACACTAGATGGCACTCAACATAATTTTCTGTTTGCTTGTTGACCTCTTCCGAGACATTTCCAACGACATACTCGATCATTCATTTTTGATGCTGTGCCATTGCTGGCAGGAAGACTTCTTGACGATACCTGACAACATCTGGCCACTCATGACCATCATAATAGAGGCTCTTCTTGTGCTCGATGTACTGGAAGCCTTCTCGATGAAGCCAATCGTGCGCAGTGCTCAGGGAGATTTCTTGGCCAACCTTCAAGTGAATCCATGGGAAGAGTTCAAGCTCCATATACTTCTTTAACCCTGCTGGCATCTCCTTACGAATGATCTCTTTCAGATACTGCTGAGCAGCTGCTGGTACCATGCTGTTTTTGGTGAATTTGGTGAGTTTTTCGGGATTCATGGCCCATTTGTTTGACTGCACGTATGAGCGTAGCTCCACTTGCACCACAGGGTCCTGTAGCAATGTATAGGACTTGATATGCCGGCCCTTCAAGGATACGGGAAGTTCTCGCGCATTCAACCATCTTCGAGCCCACTTCTGCACCATCCTTACACCCCATTTTGCAGAAAAGCCATGGCTTTTTCGCTGCACATTCCCCTGCCACAGTCATGGAGTGCTTGTATTTGACAATCAAGTGCAGATAGCTCTCAATACAGTGCCTGCAGCAGGCCTGCAGACTGTTATCGCCTGAAATAAAGGTATGTCGCTTTGATTTAATGAATTTCTGGATTGCATCAAGTCCATTCTCGAAGGTCCGCATACGGTTCTCCTTGATGTGAGAGTGGGTAATGCGTGCTGGCACTTCAAGCTTGCAGTGCTTTGGAGGGGGGGTTGTCTGGTTGGAGCGGACAGTGCGCTGCTGCTGTGAGGGGCTGGAATCCACAGTAAGTTCAGCCTTGTCCATTTTGCTCTCTTCCTCCTCCTCATGCATGAGTAACTGTAGCATCGCACTTTGATGCTCCTGGCTATTGTGGATGTTCTCTTCACTTCCTTCTCCACCTTCAGCACCCACATCTCCGGTTTCGTACTCATCCTCTGATGATGAGATATCAGAGAGATATCCACAGAAAATCTTGTCTCCACTCAGTGCTGGCTGGCGAACACTTGGAATGGTATGTAAACCACCCTGTTGCTCATTTGACTGCTGCTCTGACAGCTCAGGACCCTTCTGTGTCGAGAAAAACGAGTGCATGAATTGCGCACCAGAGCTGTGCCCGAAACTCGTCAACACATACATTTTGCCCATGAATTGTGATAAGTACCTCTTACGGTGAGCCTGTTCATCCCGAAGCTTCTTATCGTGCCTCCGTTTCGTTCTGTATGACATGCCATTGTAACCCAGAGCCCGGTTGCTCTCTGCTTGCTTCCAGACGCTCTGAGACATTGGTCTCATTAGGATACCGAAGGCATCCCTGTTGCGTTCTTTCCTCTGCTGTGCCATCTCCAGACTCTGACGCAGCTCATCACCCGTCAACTCAGACAAATCGTTGTTGTTGTCGTCATCATCTCCGTCATCATCTCCGTCATCATCTCCGTTGTTGCCCTTAAACCTTTGGCGTGCCGCAAGCTTCAAAAGCCTAATGGGCACTTTTTGGCTGCCTAACCGGCCAATACATGCATGACACGACCCCCGCTGATGGTTCAACCCCGTTTGTGGCCTTGTGATGTTTCCCTGCTCTTTTCTTCACCCTCCTCACTCTGCCCCAGATCCTGCACAGATTCTCTTTGTAAAATTATTTTACTTGTGTCTCAAAATATCTTTGCTGTTTAAGGGGCTCGTCCTATGATTAAGCCCTGGGTTCATTAACAATATCTAATTTTCAGGGCACTGCATACTCAGGAGATGGCTAGTAGAATAGACAGCCCTCTATGTATTTAAATGACAATCAGACATAGAAAAATACATCGATTTCCGCGACGAAGTCAGACATTGAGCCATGCTCGAGGTGTGTGCTTTGACTTAGGAATTCTGTCACGCATCTTTCCTTTCGACTTCTTACCACTCCTGCTTCATTCGATGCGCCACTGTAATCGTTCAGGTCGTTACAAGCTGCGCTTCAATTGGTGAACCGCTCGACCTCAACCGCTCGAACACCTCGCATATCCTGGTGTAATTCATCTCGCTCGGAGAACCCGAGAGAATTTATTCTCTGACGACAACATACATGCACTCTACAAGTATTCGTTAACATATATATCCATTTTACAGCCATCGAGTAATACTATGTAAAATCATGGAACCCCATCAAACGATGAGTAATGCAGCAAGATTTGGCATTTGATTGTTGAAACCCAAGCCTTTAGCAGGGATCTGGGGTTACGCCCAGGCAAAGGGGAAGCTCTATGAAAATCGGGGGTTAGTAGGGTTTCTGACAACCGTGAAAGGACAGAGCTATTACTTGATTCTGATCTACCAGTGGATTTCAGTCCGACATACATCCAGAGCAGTGACCCAGAGAGTGCGACAGTCTTCTATAGAATGACTGAGATTGAGTTGTGCCAGACGTCCATATAAATATTCCATTTCATCTGAGCTCAGCGGACAATTGGGCTCATGGACCTCTACAATATTATAATTGTCTGGCTGATGGGTGAAGAAAGGATTGTTAGAGAGATTATCGGGGGAATTTGTTTGATCATGATGAGCTATGATGTTGCTATCTGTGAGGGCATCCCAGTCAACCCCATATGCATGAATGTCATCTGAAGATAGAGCTTCATGTACAGGCTCATACTGAGCACTGGAGAAACCACGTATGCCATCCTGCAGCATGCTGAAGGCACGCAGCTCTGCTGGGCTGCATTGACCATGTTCAGGGATGGATATTTTGTGATTATTCCAAGCATGCATCCATTCTGTGGCCTGAGTATTGATGATGTGGAGGAATAGATGGTGAAGGAGCCAGATATGTGATGGGTTGTCTGTGTCAAGGCCACAAGACATCTCAAGCTCTTGAAAAAATGATTTCCACTTGGATCCCAGGGCAGATGTAAAGTCAACCCAGAGTCTCTCAATGCGAATATTGTGGACAATCCTGAATTAACCATTTTGTAAGGCTTTTGATTAACTGTGCCATATGCTTACCTGCCCCATATGTAAGATCCTCTACCTGTACCTCTGACCTGTTCCATATATTGTGCCACAAGAACATTTTCTCCTCCATGGTCTCCTCTTACACGGCTTGGAAGTCCATTTTTGGAGACTACTTCATCAAGGAATAAAGAAAGAACTGTTTCTGCACGATTGTTGTTGCTTGCTCTGATGCCCATTACATAGCGGGAGTAGCCGTCTATAAAGGCATGAACAACAATCTTATATCGTATAAGCCCTGTTTATGTTGAGCATAGAGTTATGTTCTATCAAAATATTACTCACCATGCTGTCCATCATGATGGGATAGTGAGTTATACCCAGCAACTCGGTAGACTCGACGCTCAATTCGTCTAACCCCAAAAGTATTGACAGTGTTGGGACCATTAACCCTGGCATAAGATGCTTGAATGCGGCTGCGGGGTACTCTGTGCCTGAGATGAACAAGATGTCCATCAATCATGTGGTGACCAACAGAGGGGAATATAGTGAGAATCTCTAGCATGACACTGTCTAGTGCCTCGTCTGATAGATCTGACTGTGCTGCAGTGGAGGAAGTATATCTGCGGTATACTTGGCCATCATTGTCTACAAACTCCACATAGACAGGGTCTCCAGGCTCAAGTATACCCTGTGCAAGACCTGCACGGCGGACCGTACGGGCAGACACTCCAAACATCTCAGCTACTGCAGTAACACCTCTGAACTGAAGTGCAGTGCGTAAAGCATCCGGGTCAAGTTCAAATCTTGGTCGTCCTCGTTGGCCTGTGTGTACTGTACTGACCAAAGGCGCAGGTGGAATATCAGGACGATCTGATGATTGTTTCTTTGCCAATTCAAGACATGAATTCATGTCAGTGATGCTGGCCAGCATAATCTCACAATCAGCTGGAGGTATACTGTTGTGATGCTTGAGAAAGTTGTCATTAATGTTGCACTGTAAGAAGTACTGCATACTACCTGAAGGATCATTTGCTTGAGTCTATTACAGGTACCAATCTGAGCTTCTAGACGGGCAACATCTCCTAGCTGTGTGCGTAAAGCTGTGGTGACATCGGCCTTCAGTACATTAAAGGCAATAAGTATGTTGCAGACTGGTAGTGGCAGTTCAGCAGTATGGTCTGACATGTTGAAGTCAAATAGCACTGCAATAGAGTACTGACGCTACATCCTATCGATCCAATCAGCCACAAATGGGAGAGCAGTTGCTATATGCAAGTAAGCTAGCGTTTATGTAAGCGCCCATACTTGCAGCAAAAACCATTAAGTCTCCATATTGTAGCGGCACTTAATTCGTAGAAACCACATGGATGACTTTGTTATATGGTAAGGAATTACAGCATTTCCAAGATTTGCATGTATGTGCATTTCCAGAGACATCTGCAGTGATTGCTGTTACGGTCATTCTGATTTTTCGAACGCTGGCAGAACTCACCATAGGGTGAATACGGTACAGGGACTTGTTGCGCAACCAACCCCCTGGCCATTCGTGATCCTACTGGGCTAACCCCAGATGTACTAGTAGATAGGGCGCGTTTCGACTCTGACAGATCCAACTCTGTCCTTGTTTCACGTTTATCATTTATTAGCTGACAGATGGCGTTCAACCGCCATGATCATTCCTATCTATCGTTTCAGATATATCACTACATACTTATCAAACGTTTGGTACTATAGCGTAGATAGTAGCAGTGACATCTGGGATGGACTTGACCCCTAAAAACCTAGCGTAGTATAAAGGCTCATGTACTTATTGTCGAGGCTCTTTAGCTCGACCTTGTTGTATAAACAAGAAGTCTTATACTCGTTCTCAAACGTAGGAAACTACGCTCAGTATTTCTCACTCGAGCAACCGAACGACTAAGTCCTCGAAGTGCACACTGACTTCTCGGACTTAGGCGAGTCTTATATTCTATTTGACTCGCACTTGAACAGATTATATCCTCTAACGCGTATTGGATATTAACCGATCTCCTAAGGACTTCACTTAGGACCCGAAGGCATCTAACGAGTATTTGCCTTGCATACGGCGACGTGCCTACGTGCAGAAGAACGATCTATATTCGCGACTCGAATATACGAACGGGTATTCGACCCGTAACAATTGCTATGTGTGAGGAGCAAGCGCTTATGTAAGCGCCCATGTCTGCAACAGAATCCATTAAGTCTCCGTTTTGTGGTGGCCCTTGACTTTCAAAACTATTTGAATAGCTTTCTTAAATGGCAAGGACTTATAGCATTTCCAAGATTTATATGTATGTGCATTTCAAAGTAATACCTAGCAACTAGGCAGTTGCTGTGTACGAGTGGGCGCTTATTCAAGTGCCGATGCCCTCAGTAAAATTCATTAAGTCTCTGTCTTGTAGTGGTACTTGACTCATAAAATCTCCATGTATAACTTCCTATTATGCTAAAGAATCAAAGCATTTCGAAGGAATCAAACAAAAGCTGTTCTGTCACAGTGAAACAAGGTACTTTGACAAGACATTGGGTTTGAAAGGAAGTGCCTACAATCACTCTAGTATGAAGCTTCATTCAGCACCCTATACTACTACTTGTTATGGCTGGGGCATAGCTACAGCCAAAGTACTCAATTAGGAACAATATAGCACACAGGCACATTCTACTCGTTAGAAAGTTCAACTCATGCCACAACTATATAACTAGTATGACACTAGTACTACTAGTGCATTAACAAGAGGTCAAGATAGAGATTGATGTTAATAGTATCTGCTTGAGCAGCAGATGCAGTAATCTAGGTATAGCCTTGAGCCCCTACCACAAGTGCTACATGAAAATATTTGTCCATAGCTGTGACAGTATTATCGGAGGAGCCAGTCTGAGATTCCTCTAGAGCATCCAACAAAGCCTCATTGATAAAAACATCAAGGCGTCTGTCACAAGTGTGAATGGCAGGTGAAATTAGGTCCTTGTTTTTCTGAGATGTGAGCCAGAGTTAGTAAGTGAGACTTGGTCAACAGAAAGGACTAACATCTAGAGCCAGAGCAGATGCTTCGCCATCAACCCTGGATCCAATGAATAATGCAGAGTCTGGAATGACAGAATGGAAGTCGATCTGCGGCAGACATTTCTGAGCTCATGAAACGAAATGATGATACTATAAATACCTTGATTCTCTCATTGCTGATTGGTAGGACATCTAGTCCAGTGACTGCTCTCAGGAAGGAATGACCTCGTAGCAAAGAAGCAGTGGAGGATGCAGCTTCATCTTCAATCTCACTCCCACAGAGAGCTCTAATGTCAGCATCGTCAGGATGACCAGAACCACAGAGATATCGCTTTAAGGCCTTCTGATAGTCCTCTATGACGTGCTGGTATCTACGAGGCAATGTAGGCGCTGGCATAAATGTCAGAAAAGGTAAGATATCATGAGCAGATGCAATCTTGGTATTGTATATTTCACAGAGCAGGGTCTTTGAGGATGAAGAGATTTCCTGACACCGCGCAGATTTAGACACAGTAAGAGCGGAATCATTCAAACTCACATTGCAAAAGCTGCCTAGTTCACCCCCAAGCCGCATGTCAAGACCTAGACGGAAAGCAGAGAAAACACCAAAACGGGAACGTTGAGACAGTAGTGGGGCATCTATGGCGTCTGGATCTATGCCTACACCGAGTAAGGAGCACTTGAAGACCATAGAGATTACGGTCTTCCACTGCTCAGAGTCATACCGCTCTATGTCAGAAAGCTGAAGAAGTCTTAGCTATAGTAGTAACTGCCCACAAAGTAGTACTTACTAGGTTGCCTGTCGTTAACTGGATAAAGCTGGCTTGCTGTGAACGCATGGGATCACTTGGTGGAGGTAGGCGCAGTTCAGAGCGATTGTCAGGGAGCAAGGACAAGTTGATGGTCAGGGCAGGGAAGAGTACTCGCAGCCAGTCACGGTCTACAAGTGACTCTGACTTGTTGATGGCCCATTCAATGAGAGCAGGAGAGAGCGAAGAGGGATGGTTTCCGACTTTGACAATGAACATCGTAGCAAGTACACCAGTAGCAAACGCTGTGTCTAACGCTTCGTCTGTAGGAGGGATTGAATGGACTTTGAAGGATCGATATCCATCGGAATGCAAATCAGCGTCTTCGAAAACATTGGACTGAAGGCAGCACTGTAGAGCAGATTGCAAGACCTCTCGCATAACGCCATCGCCAAGTGCATCTACAGCATTGTCAGAACCGCTACAAAATGACAAGTCAGCTTGGTAAGCATCTAGGATAAAAAGCGGATACGCACGCAGTAAATATCCAGCGCATGCTCAGTACCCCCTGAAGCGAGAACGATACAGAGATGGGTTGAGCTAGATCAGAGACACTGTCAAAATCCGACCGTTTGAACTGGTACGCTGGATCCTGTCTCTTCTTCTTGATAATGCCTAGCAGGACAGTAGCAGCGTCTTCAACGCTGCCAGCCCTTAGAGAGAAAATAGAGTCGATGTCTAGATCACTGCTGGAAGACTGGTTTTCGACAGCATCAAGGAAGTCTTGTAGCCTACTGTATTTGGGCATATGCTGAGCAATGTAAGATAAGCGTGCAGGAGCTCCAATGGCGTTGATGCCTGTCAAGTGAAGAGCTGGATCATTTCTAGAGATAGAGGGGATGACAGTCGTCTGGGAGCTCTGAACAGGTAACGATTCCAATGAAGTGGTAGTAGACGAAGACGCAGAAGAATACAATGAGAGCGAAGAGTCAAAAGAATGGGAGTCGATGGTTGGGGAGTGAGCAGCCGAGTACTCGTCAAATGAGTCCATAGAGAACCTAGGTGGGGATCTTAACCTGGAGGAGCCAGCACTCAGCGAAGTTGAGCCCAGATCTTCCGGCTGTCCCAAACTGAGCCAGGACTCATCAGAATCAAATGAACTAGGCTGGGGGCACTGAGAAGTGCATTGTGGCCGGACAGCATCAGATCTCGATCTCGGATTGCCGTTCAGCTCAAACTGAGCCCAGACATGTCGATGATAGCAGTAGTGTAAACCATCAGAGTCTGGTGTCAGAGGCCCAATAAGTGGACCATTCTTAGGACCTATGTTGACTAAGAGTGAGATCGTACTCTGACAGGAATATCGAAATAGCAACTCACAGACAAATAGAAGACCAGCGTCCCGGTTCTGTGGATTCTTGCAGCGTTGGGCCTCTTTCCAGAGCAGGTCGCTCTCAAAGATGGAG
The DNA here is from genome assembly GCA_029448655.1 of Wolfiporia cocos. Classification (NCBI taxonomy): domain Eukaryota; kingdom Fungi; phylum Basidiomycota; class Agaricomycetes; order Polyporales; family Phaeolaceae; genus Wolfiporia; species Wolfiporia cocos. The sequence continues at coordinate 3,172,742 of JACCLO010000010.1, read as the reverse complement.
TTATTGTGAGACTTGACTACAAAAAGACGTCCAGCACGGACATTGTTGCCGACAGAGACTATGCGGAAAGGCAAGTTGTGGAAAGCCTCACGCCTCTCCCGGTTAGGCTCATCGCTGTCGAGTGATATTGGTGGAGATGACGTAGTGGGAAATCTAACTCGAGCAGCATGAGCAATGGAAGTAACAGCTGCGGAAACCTGAGCTGTCATGTCTTGCTTATCATGCTCGATGTGTAAGTCTACTGTCTGAGAGAGGCCCCACTTCTTGAATGTATGTAGGTCCATCTCTAAGTCAGGGTGCAGACGGAAGGACGGTGCATCGTCATCGTCTAAGGTATTGAAATACGAATTAGACATCTGCATAGTTGTATTCAGCTTCAAGCTCAACACTCATCATCAACTTGCTCCAGCACTTACATCAATTGGCAATAGCACGATCAATATCTGGCGGCTCATGTTCTGTGGCATATTGCCACGACGACGAAGGGGGGCACTGATGGCAGAGATTGTGGCCCCTCTTGTCCGGCTGCGTCCTATTCTTACAGGGCCAGTGGGTAAGCGAGAGGAGACAGCTTCTAGCGGTGGTGGATGAGCAATAGGTGGAACATATTGAGGAAGCGATGGTGCGTTGCTGTTGTGCGATGGCAAATACATGTTGGCTTGCGAATGAAAAGCTGATACAGAAACTGAAGGCTGAGACGTAGGAGGGACCCATCTAGTTACATGGGTGAGAGCTGTAGCTAGGGAAGGTACTGCAGATGGCACAGCGGCTCTGATGTGTGTGAGCTTAGATATATTGAGTATGTAGGTACGACTCACTGTTCCAGTAGCGCATGCGCTGCGTAGCGCTCACCGCACATGCACAGTGCCGAAAATTGGACAATCTAGTCACAGTTAAATAAGATTGATTACATATGAGTCATGTTACCAAACGTACTGGTCCCTCATTGACTCCTCTGAACTGCGAGCAGCGACTTAATGCCATGCCTCCTCGTTGAGGAAAAATGCGAAGGGCTGGAGTAGTGGCATGTTTGTCAACAGAGTGGCCACAGAGACATTCAGACTAGGGAGCTATCAGCAATACTAGATCTTAGATGTGGCTGAAACGTACCGCTGGGTTGCTCGGATCCGAAGGAACGTGAGCAGCGCAGCCGGTGCCACAATCCGAACACATGTAGCGCTGCTCTATAGCAGTGATATTCGGCATCTTAGCTATGAGCTCACAGTATCATTACAGTAAGCGATTCAGGGTAGCGAAAAGCAGCGCAGTCTGTCCCAGTCAGTGACGAAGCAAATGTAGCTAGCTGGGGGCTGTTCACTGCCTGCCAAGTTACTGTTAGTAGCAAGCCTCTTGTGAAGCTCAGCAGTCCTTGATTTGAGCACCAGATAATTAGTTATGAATGGGGGAAAGGTTGTAAAAAAAAGAGGGGGAGAGAGTAGAGGAGGAGCAGACGACGCGTAAGCCCGTACACAAGCAATCAACAGTTTGACAGCTAGTAAGTTTACGCATTGGAGCTGGGCAGAAAAGGTCTAGCAACTTAGGAAGGATCTAAGTGGATGCAAGTTGTAAGAGTGCAGAAGATTCATTCACACTAGTTATAATTCTGTATACTATCTCAGAACAAACAATATGTTTCATACCGTCATGCAGGGAGTCGTTGCCGCAGAGAGATCATATTGGGTGTGCTTCTTTGATGTACATCATCCGATCTCTTGGATAGATCTAGATCTGAACCAGCAAGCTGAGTTACAACGAACATGGATGTCTGGGTTCCTGATTTCACAAGTCAACTTTGTGCTACTTACTTGGTACAAGTAAGACCTTTTATATGGACTAATTCTTCAAAATTGCCGGCACACTTGGAACAAACTCCAAACTCCCGATAGCCATTCAGCACATGACTTCAGATACTCTCTAAACTCCGCAACCTTAAACCTTCGTCTCAGTGGCTGCTGTGGCTGAGGGCTGTTTGGATGTCCTCCAGCTGCTGTTGACTATAGCACTTTCTATACTTCCTCATAAACTAAGTTGCTGGCATCACACACTCACCATGCTCCGTAATCTAATTTGCAGTAGGATAAAAACTGTGATTTGTGTCAATTGTGTGTCAAAGACACTGTGAACATGGCAAAGTCAGTTGCGCAAACAGGTTACCGTTCAGAATTAGGGCGCAGCACAAGATCAAGTGCTTTCATTACCTGATTATTGTGATACTAGATATTATACACTCTATAGATAAAAAAGTAGAAGTTTTGGCTGAAAGATTTGGGAGCCTGTATTTCTGCAAGCGCTTGAAAAGTTGCATGCATCTGGTACATCATACAACTGTTGCTTTATATCTCAGGAAATATACAGCATAAAATCATAAATATAATGACATATACCTCATATGTTGAAAAACTAGCTCCATGGATGTTGTATGAAGAAAATTGGGATCTGGCATCTAATGAGCATGTCACCGGGAAGGTGCCAATACTTACATAGTCTTTTTTGTAAGAGCATGTTCATCAGTATCTTAACCCAGAGCCTCAGAATGGTCTAAGTGATCGCATTCCAAGGCAAATACATGATGTGAAAATAGTGTACACAGTGTTGGGATGCAATTGGTGGTACCTGGTGCAATCAGCGCAGCAGAAGTGGTCTGTGTGTAATTAGGGAAGTTCAGCATTTAGACAAGGAAGTAAATGTACATACCTTACCCATTCATACTCAAGGTGCCAAAACTTTGTCAACACAAATTGACGGTTGCAAGAGGGCTATGACACGGAGAGCAGACCGGAAAAGTCAACACATGGTAGGTATGCATATTACTAGCTCTTAAATACCATGTGTACAAATGTTACCCTATCTACATTATAGTGGCAGTGACTATGCATCAGTGCTTGAACCCAGTAATGATGTAGGTGAAGGAATAGGCAGTGAGAGCAGAACAGCCACAGCCACAAAGCACACATAGTGCCAGCGGGCAGTAACCACCACATAGCCTAGGCTGCCAGTTGATTAGGATAATGGACAAGAACTGATACATAGCTTCAAGTTGATCACCGACACCAAGTGATATGCATCTCTTGGCTGCAGCTGCACAGGCCAGTAGGGACAGCTTTTGACTTTGTGAACTACACTTGAAAGCTGAACAGCTCAAAACATTGCAAATATTGTGGACAGATGTTCCTGTGCAGTCTGTACACGTGTGCAGTGGCGGATGTTGCTACACTGACCGTTGAGCCATGCACATGTGGTAGGAGTCATGGGAAATGCAGTGGGGATACATATAAGCTATTTTGTCATATGTCACAGATTTATCTGGGGCTTACAGCATTTTTCCTATGATTATAGCAATTTACCTGGGATTTATACGTCTAACTACAAGTTATCTACGGGTTAACTCCCATTGCCACCACGACAAGCTCTTAACTGGGCTTATCACCACATGACCAGCTTACATAACGCTACGGCACCTCCCGGTCCAATAGCATAGTTACAGCTACGTCATACAGGTCTCGCCCGTCAGAGCAAGACCAGCCACGTTATAGATCTTAGATCATAATGATAGGCCGAGTGCGGCACGCTCGCATAATAATGTCCACATATACAAACATCGCCTCATGGCAATGTTCTATTGGGTCGGCCTTCCCGGCTTCCCACACGTCATAAGATCCTTGATCACAATGGCACCTCAGGCGCGCCACGCCTTCGCATAATAATGGCAACACGGCCAAATAGCACTATATTAGCATCAAGGCAATATCGCTATAGGCTACGGCCTTCTCGGCCTCCCACGGACTCGGCGGTCTCCAAGTCCCGGGCTTCTGCCATCACGGCGTTGCCCAAACACCGGTCCTCGCCTCACGGCTAAGACCAACACATGTCCCGGTTACCTTCCGGTCCGGACATATCACATGCTACGGTGCCTGCTGGCCCAATAGCATTACGACCTCGGCGTTCCGCCTTGGTCATCACACGAAGACCGGCCAATCGCCATTATACCTCATGGTATCCGGCAACCGGCATCCCTTATACCCGGGCTGCGCCCGTATTCATATGTCCATCTAACGATGAGACCACACGCTCTCTCTTTACCATTGGCTCGGCCATTACCGGCGGGTCACGGCCTTTGTAGAGTAGTCGTATCACTTGGTCGCCCTTATGGCAACCAAGCCCACACTCCTTATCGGGCATGCACTATACAGTAGCACATGACCTGATATTATTATGTATATAAAGTAGGGCCTTGACGGCCTATAACTTTAGTTCTATTCTTCTTGGCGTACGCCGTAGAAGAACCTCCTACCTCCTGCTGCGTCTGATAACCTCTCCTCACTAAGTCGCCTAGTACACAAGGATACTGGCTTGGTGAGTCCCACAGAGCCATCTGTGTCATAAGAATAGAACTACCTACCCCCCTGCGCCTCCTTAATTGGTGGCGCCTGGGTTTTTCCTCCAACAGGTGTCTGAGATAGCGCAGGGGCCGCTACTCTCCTGCAAAGGGGATGTATGCTCCGTGGTTGTGGTTATGGGATACATCGGCGGTGGGCTTAGCAGCCTGCTGCCACCCAGTGGGGCTCTACCTGCCTAATCAGCGGTAGGGTCCTGTGAACCCGGACTCCAGGGTTAAGGAGAGACGGCCGCTTCCTGGCAAGGTTGCGGCTGTCAGCGGTTGAGACCCGCCTATTGGGAAAAGGGGACCGTCTGCCTGTGTGCGCGCAGCCTCCTGTCTTGGCAATCCCTGTTCAGGGACCCAACACTACCAGTAGGATCCCCATAGGGATATGCGCTTCGGCGTATTCCCTTAGTTGGGTGTGGGAATCTTCCAAAGCCGCCCCCCAGGCGTAAGGGGCCCGCTTGGGATCTCCTTCGGGGAATCCAAGTGGTGAGGTGGTGCGGCTCGCAAGGCCAAACCAGCCGAGGTCACTCGCGGTAACCAATAGCGTAAGTCCTACGGGCAGCTCGGTGTGCGAGCCTGGGTTAAACCGAGTTGGGGCCCCACCGGAAGCATGCGGCGTTGCCCACCATCTTTGATGTGTGGAGCGCTCGTGAATGCGCGATCCTAGATCGACGGATGGTTTTTTAGCCCTGATGTGACACCCAGGTGGCTACAGATGGCAAGCCTTACCACTAAAGCGTGGACCGGACTGCGGTGTAATACTGCGGTCCACTTTCCGGCTTATCCCGCGAGGGAATAAGTCGTGTATCCTATTCCCAACCATGTGACCCAGCCTGTCAAATGCTGGCAGTCACCGACTCTCTTTCTAGAAGGAAGTCGCGCGCTTCGATGAAGACACCTGTCGGCTAAATTCCGCGCGGCGTCCTGACAAGGGCGCCCCTAACCATGCCCCCGTTCTTCTTGTGTTAGACATGACCACTCAGCGTTGATCGCTGATGACGAGCTCTCTTTCAGGTACCCTAGTATCCCAGTCCATAAGTAGATAAATATGTAGTTTTAGCGGCGGCTCCTAGTAGCTTACTTACTTTGTAAAGTAGCTTAGAAACCATCCAATAGCATTTGTATTCGCCTCTGGAAATCCTGCGTCGCCTGCTGGTTCCCAGGTTATCTAGCCTGGTTAAGGTCGCTTATGTACATAAAAAGCAACCTTTACGTCTTACGGGTACACTTAGTCAATCGAAGAACGATACTAGTACCTGTTCCCTTAGACGTAGGATCGCGTACGCTTGGCAAATATATGCTTATAACTATTATTACTATGGGAATGCCTAAGTACCAAATCGATTAAGATTCTTAATCTATCGGCGCCCGTTTGACCTCACGGTCTTCGCTCCTGAAAAGGGGATTCGGGTTATTGAGCATCGGTCATCTGGTCACATGTCATAAGAACCTTTGAACGGGGGCACCCCTTTCGGTAATGGAATTCCTGACAAGGAAATTACCATCCGTTTGGGAAGAGACGTCTGACAAGCGTCTATAAATAATTGGGAAAAGCGCTGTTTCCACCAGCCTCCCACGTACAAACAGATCGCAACAAGATTACTTCATTGAATCTTGCAATCTGGGTTAGAGGAAAGGAAAACAAGGGACACATGCTATTGATACGCGTTCCCTTGAAGTGTAGCAGAAGCCGAAAGGCTTCTAGAATCACACTTCATTCGGCATTCTCGCACAATCGCCGAATCTACACCGGTTTCCAGCCGGTTACCCCCCTGTATTGAAATCGACAATTTCGCACGCCAATCGCAAAATTCGTCACGAGGCTAGCTACCTCACCTTTGATTTCACTTCGATTCAACTTTTCTCTGTGGGGAGAATAACCGAATTCGAAAAATACACCTTAGCAATTCAATGCGATCGTCCGCAAAAGGTCTCGAAAAAGCACTCGAAAACTTCCAGAGATAACAAGGGAGCCCCCCTTATTAGGACAATCAAGCCGATTTGGCAATTGGTTATCATCTATTGCTTGGTTTACGGAAACCTACGCCGTCGAGACGCGTAATAAATAAATCCGGATCTGTATCCTTACGCCAAGAAAGGATTACATCTTGTCACTACATCGAATATGGGCCTGGAAAACCCTTCGATTCCGACAAACTAGGGCTTGGAAACCTTAGTATAAAAAATCTGGTCGCATATGCGAGCGACTACTGGATACAGCCGTATATGGATATACGACAAGAATACCTTCGGCCCACATCCACCCACCCTTATCTGGGTATAGAGGCGGTTTAACCTCTTTAAAAACCAAAACCATCTGGATAGGTTTGATCGGGAGATCAAACATGAAAGAGGGGGTGGAAACCCTAATTTCGCACCTAGGACCTTAAACAAGTCCACTATCCCACGCTTACAACAGTACCTTACGGTCTTGAAAGCACCAAACGACATGCACTAAGAGGCCTGATTACCCTCATTCATGCTTGTACTGTCCTATTCGTATATGGACAACAACCTTGTAATAGGAATATAGTAGCTATCTATCCAATAGCGAAATATATCCTCCCCCAACGTTCATCCCAGTTCCCACGCTTACAATGTCATACTTAATCGAACAACGACTTTAACGACATACAAGCACATTGGAAACTACCGTCATCGCCACCACGTGACTTCAACCCTTACGGGATATACCTATACGAGACAACTCCTGACAAGGATGTATGTTCTCACGGTTACCCAATAAGGCCTCACTACGGCAACGACACTACAGTATCAGAGAATACAATCATAAGCATTGACCATAATGCACAATGATTAGTACCTATACTATGGGGTTTTACACGAGAAGCCTACTCGTTAACAAATAGTGCATACAATCACGAAGGCACAGCTTCATTCCGGAACTTACGAATCCGAAGAGATCGCTACTTAAAAGCAATCTAACTAGGGGACACAACCCCTGTACCAAATGGGCATTGACAAATGTCACACGCTTAGCACTTGCGATGCTAGGGAGGCGACGCCTCATAAACGTTCATAAGGCGACGTCCTTTAATAACCGCTCAACCGCATAAGTCGTACAAAGTAGGATTACCCCTGTACAAGCACAAAGCCTAAGACACCCGCCATGCGAATGAAGGAACTTGCAATCCCATTCACCGCTAGGCAATAGACGTCGAAAAAGCACCGCTATGCTACATTCAAAGGGTACTACGCATAAGCAACATATCCGCCCAAGGGCTCGAAGAGACACTAGAAAATCTCCAGAGCTAACAGTGAAGCCCTCACTCTAAGGAATATCGCACAATGCTATCCGAAAACTGTACCACGACACAATGCACCCTCTAATACGCTTGGCAAGCTATTGGAGATACAGATTACTAGTAGACTCAAAGGCACTATATGATGAACATTTCCATATCGCCTTCTACTACGAGTAACGTCATAAGCAAAAGCAACAATCCGACCAAGGTCGCGAAAAGGCACTAGAAAACCTTTAGCAATAACAGGAGAGTCCCTCCTTCTAGGATCCGCGTGCACAATGACAATACACTCAAGTAACAAGACTATCCTTCCCTAACAACGGCATTTGACCTTTCGGTCATCACGCGTTGATAATCGCTAGTAACGGCATTTAGCACTTCGCTATCACACGTTACAAATCAATAAGGAACAAAAATCGCCTTCCACGCTCAGGTTCCACTACAAAGTCCTGAAACTCCCATTTATCCCTGTTCAATTGACAAAATTGAAGCAGCACCTTAACGGTATTTGACACTTCGTCATCACGCGTTATACCGCTCTTGGGACGTACACAATGAGGAATAGTTTCATCAGGGACGATAAAACCTAAAGCGGGGGTAATGTCACAGATTTATCTGGGACTTACAGCATTTTTCCTACGATTATAGCAATTTACCTGGGATTTATACGTCTACCTACAAGTTATCTACGGGTTAACTCCCATTGCCACCACGACAAGCTCTTAACTGGGCTTATCAACCACATGACTAGCTTACGTAACGCTACGGTACAACCACGTCCAATAGCAACACTACAGCATACGTCATAGGTCTCGCCCGTCAGAGCAAGACCAGCCACATCATAGATCCTAGATCATAATGATAGGCCGAGCGCGGCACGCTCGCATAATAATGTCCACACGTACAAACAGTGCCTCGCGGCCTTGGGGCTTCAAGACTTAACACAGACTTGTGTCACATGACATGTCTGACACATGCTACAACCTAAGACACACACCCAGGGGAAGGGGGCTTGCTCAAAGGCGCCTTCCTGGTCCGGGGCATCTAAGGCTGAAGAGGCCAAGACAAGTCTGAGGTTCGCTCAAGACTGTTGGTCGAATATATAGACTCTACTATTTGTACATGTTAGGGAGCATGGGCTGTAAGGCTGTCACAAGAATTCTCCTAGTTTCCCTATATTTCTTACTATTTTTCCGGCAATTCTACGAATTATCTACGACTTTCTAGACCAATAACTAGCTTATCTGGTTCATAAGTTAACGGTTACATACGTGCCGAATGATGGCCGCGTTATCTCCCGTAACGACGGTCTTATCTTATCACTAGTAGTTACCATCAGTCACATGTCTAGTTCTAGCCAATCGGACATTCCGTCCGGAAGCAGTCAGCGTATAAACGTCAGCGGACCGGGCTGTGGTCACGCCCCGTCTTTGTAATGACAAGAGCGCAAAAAGCCATTCGTGCGGCCTACGCCACCTTCCTATATCCCGGTTTTGATCGGTATATGTATTTATCGAATATTACTAAGTTCTTAGGTATCTGGGGACTTGTACATACGAATATGGACACTAGTATTATCTAATAAGGCTGTTAGGGGTCTTATTTATCATGTATATATACTGGACTTGCTGAGCGCTATTGCCTCAGTTCTATTCATTGCATTCATACTACGAGTTAACCACTCAACGTATCCTGCTTAACATCTGCTTTATCTCTTGCCTAACCAGCAATACCAAGATCATAACAAGTAAGTGTTATCTTGTGTTATATGAATAGAACTTGCTTTCGCCCCCGCCCTCTTTGAGGGTCTGGGATTTTTTCTTCTTAGGGGTTTTCGTCGCCGTCTGCGCACCCCTGCTCGCCGTCAGGCAGCGGGGTATCCTTAGTGGGCTCTGGGGGATCACCGCCTTCGGGCAAATAGCCGGACCGTAGGCTTAAGCGGAACCGGGGACTGGCTGACAAGCCTTTCCCCATATGTTGGGAATCGATGGCAACGGTGTAAACTCTTGACCGGGCCGGAGACGACCTTCTCGCCTATCCCCAGGCGTACAGGGGCCACTCTATTTAGAGTTGGGATGGTGGGCACGAGTTGCCCTGCCTAGAACCGCTGCCGATACGGCTTCAGAACGATCGAGTTCTGGCCTTGGCGCCCTCTAAGTCCCTCAGGGCATGGGTTTGGTTTAAACACTGGCAGCCACCTAACTGGAGTGAGGCGTGGGCACATGCGGGGTGTAATACCCGAAATTCTGCATTCCCAGGCGTCAAGGGAAGACGACCTGCTGTATCCCCCACCTGGTAGCGTGAGAGAGACGCCATCCAGTCGCCGACACTAACTCCGGTCGAGGGCGGAGCGCCCATTGACGCCGGAGGATAAGCGCACGACACATCAAGAAGCGGCGATAAGCCCCGACAGAAGACCGCGTGAATTTCCACTAGAATAGCTTACTTAGAACTTCTTTTACGTAGTCATGCCAAAAGCACCACGTTTCACGGTTACCCCGAGAAACGCCGCTACGGGAGAGCGCGAGGAATGGCACATTGCCTCCTCTAAATCGCTCGAAGACCGCATCTCCGCGGTCACAGCCCCAAAGCGAGGAAAGTCCCGAAAGGGCAAAGACGTCTTCTATAGGAAGCCGAACCCTGACCCGGAGGAGATCCGAAGGGTCAACCACGAGGCCGCCCTTGCCGACATTAGGCGAAAGAAGCTCGATAAGCTTTTCCGACAGAAGGAGAAGCTCGAGGCTCGGATCCAGAAACAAAGCCTGGATCAGCTGATCGCCGAGGCGGCCAGGAAGAGGGTTGAGGATGAGAGAATGGTGAGGAGTCTTCGGGAGCAAATCCAGCCCCCCAAGAAGTCGCTGTTGGAGAGAGTGGAGGAGCTTAGGATGCCGGCCGAGTGGGTCGAGAAACGGGGTCTTCCGAACCCCAAGGACGTCCATTGCACGGAAAAGAAGTGGGACTGGTTCTTAGACGTCGACAAACAGATGAACGCCGCCCACAAGAACCTCTTCCGGCTATGGAAAGTCCCCGACGCAACCACCACGGCCCCAATCATAGCAAAATTCACCACCCTCGTCACCGATTTCGACGATCTCTCCACACACCTGGAGCAAAGGGTCCGTCAGGACTCCATGAAGAACGAAGATCTCCGCCACCTCAAAAAATATCTCAGGAGGGTAGAGCACGTCTTTGGGGACCTAGACGTGAAACAGCACGTTACGTACCTAAAAACACATCTAGTACATAGCGATCTCAACTTCGACCTTGGCAAACCCCAGCTGTAGTAGATAGAAAGTCCTGAAAAGGCATTATATTTTTGGTGCATGGCATTGACTGCGAAAAGTCCTGAAAAGGCATTTAAGTCCTGAAAAGGCACTTTTTTCTTAAATTATCGTTTAAGGAAGAAAATAACTCAAGCTGACGAATACTGTCCAGCAATGGTGTCATACACAATCGTCCAAGGCGCTTTGTACAACACCCACAAGGTGGCTACGGCCTACCGCCCCGCCGTCGGCAAGCACGCGTGGCCCGGAGAGCAAACCTGCTTGATGGACTACCTGCGAGTCGTATTCGGCATCAGAGTTAGGGGGAGTGTCACCTCCTTCAACTCAATTCCGGCGCATGTGCGCCCATTCCTAAACGTGAACCATACAGCGTACATCAAGTACTACGGGGAAGATTCGACCAGGAACCACATTTCGTGGTGGAGGTGGGACGATTACTGTACCGCCATCCCCCTGTCGGACCTCATAGTCCTGTACGGTGACGTCCACTGGTACTCGGAGGAAGAAGCGTCGCCACGCACAAGAGCCGCCAGGCTCTTCAACCCGGAAACACCCGCACGCCGCGCAGTCGTCACCCCTGAAGGCAGCGAGACCCCGCGACCGGAAGAAACGATCAACACGGAGCCCCTATTTGGGACGCTCCCCGATCTCCTCCCTTCCTACGAAAGGAGGACTCTGGAAGTAGTCGCGCAGCCGGAAAGGAGCGAAAACGAATTGATGGGAAGGTTGCAGCGCACTCTGGAAGTTGCCGCCTCAGACGAAGTTCTGCAGGTGGGAAAGGAAGCTTACAGGGAAGCGCTGTACCAAGCCAAAAACCATCTCTACAGCAACCTCGCGGCCTACAAAGGCCGGGTAGACACGGATTTGGAAATGGTCTGGAACAAGACCAACCAGATTCGGAGCCACAACCAGGTGCTTCAAAACAGAATCGAAGCACTAGAGGAAGCGGAGAGTTTGCGGCAACAATTGGACACCCTTTCCGAAAATCGGTTCGTCCGCATAGAAAAAGACATTGCAGTACTGCAAAAGCGTCCGGCAGCCCCAACCGCGGGACCCAGCGGTGCCCAGGTCACGGCACTAATTAATAGAATCGACCAACTCGAAGCGGAGTTAACCGCTCTAAAAAACGCACCGGCAGCCACGCCAGCAGCAGCCACAACGGTCAACTTCCAACAGACCAAACCGACTCAACTGCCCAAATTCTCGGGCCCTAAGGACTCCATCTCGTCGAAAGAATGGATCCAAAAAATGGGCATGTATTTCGCGGACGCCAAGGTGACCCTCGAGGAGGACAAGGTTCGCCAAGCCCTGCTACAGCTTACGGGCGAGGCCTACCAGTACATGTCACCGGTAGTTGATAAAATCTCCGCCGGACAAACCTCGGGGCACACCTGGAAAACGTTTGCGGAAACGATCGAGAAGGTGTACGGCAAGAAAACGGACAAGGAGATTGCCAAAAAGGAGATTGAAGGGTACTTCGGAGACGAAGGGAAAAAGAAGCTCCAATCGGACTTCTTCTCTTGGGCACAGAAGCTCAGGACCCTGGCTCGCCTGGCCGAGACTGACAACAAGACGTTGTTCAGCCACATCAAACGGATCCTCCCGGAAAAGGTGCGAGAAACCCTCACTACCTTAGAATCGGTGCCCGGCTTCACAATGCTGACCGACTGGGAGGTTTACCTTGATATGGCCATTGACCTCTACAAGAGGCAATACCCGGATAAGCTCAAAGGCAAGATCTTTGAGGAAGAAAAGAGGAAGGAGTCATCGGGGTCTGGCAAGACCACCAAAAAAGCTACGTCGAAGCCTGCCAAGGCTGATGACAAAGGCAAAGGCAAGGCAAAGGAAACCGGCTCTTACGGGAAGGACTGTCGCAAGCACCCTGGACAACACAAATGGGGCGACTGTCCTGAGAACCCTAAGAACAAGCCGAAGGAAGCCAAGCCGGCCAGTAGTGGAAGCGGAACGACGAAGCCGACAGGCTCGTCAAGCGGAACGCAACAGTCGGGCCAGAAGAAATTGGACCCGAAAAGAAGTACAAGGTCCGAATTGTCAGCACCCAGGAACTGGTGACTGACGACGAAGATGAGTCCCCCCAAGCCACCGTAGGGACCATCCGGACCAACGTTCCGAAGCAACCAGAGGTGGTTCCTCTGGCCCCCACTACGTGCATCAGCGATGAGGAGAAAAGCGGGAGTGTCACAGATTTATCTGGGACTTACAGCATTTTTCCTATTGATTATAGCAATTTACCTGGGATTTATACGTCTAACTACCAGTTATCTACGGGTTAACTCCCATTGCCACCACGACAAGCTCTTAACTGGGCTTATCACCACATGACTAGCTTACATAACGCTACGGCACCTTCCGGACCAATAGCACAGTTACAGCTACGTCATATAGGTCTCGCCCGACAGAGCAAGACCAAGCCACGTCATAGATCGTAGATCATAATGATAGGCCGAGCGCGGCACGCTCGCATAATAATGTCCACATGTACAAACAGTGCCTCGCGGCCTTGTACTATTGGGTCGGCCTTCCCGGCTTCCCACCGCCATAAGATCCTAGATCACAATGGCATCTCAGGCGCGCCACGCCTTCGCATAATAATGGCAACACGGCCAAATAGCACTATATTAGCATCAAGGCAATATCGCTATAGGCTACGGCCTTCTCGGCCTCTCACGGACTCGGCGTTCCCCAAGTCCCGGGCTTCTGCCATCACGGCGTTGCCCAAACACCGGTCCTCGCCTCACGGCTAAGACCACCATATGTTCCGGTAACCTTCCGGTCCGGACATATCACATGCTACGGTGCCTGCTGGCCCAATAGCATTACGACCTCGGCGTTCCGCCTTGGTCAGTACACGATGACCGGCCAATCGCCATTATACCTCACGGTATCCGGCAACCGGCATCCCTTATACCCGGGCTGCGCCCGTCTTCACATGTCCATCTAACGATGAGACCACACGCTCTCTCTTTTACCATTGGCTCGGCCATTACCGGCGGGTCACGGCCTTTGTAGAGTAGTCGTATCACTTGGTCGCCCTTATGGCAACCAAGCCCACACTCCTTATCGGGCATGCACTATACAGTAGCACATGACCCGTTAAATATATGTATATAAGTAGGGCCTTGACGGCCTATAACTTTAGTTCTATTCTTCTCGGCGTACGCCGTAGAAGAACCTTCCACCTACTACCGCGTCTGATAACCTCTACCTCACCTCGTCGCCTTAGTTTATCGCAAGGATACTGGCGTGGTGAGTCCCACAGAGCCATCTGTGTCATAAGAATAGAACTACCTACCCCCCTGCGCCTCCTTAACTGGTGGCGCCTGGGTTTTTCCTCCTACAGGTGTCTGAGATAGCGCAGGGGCCGCTACTCTCCTGCAAAGGGGATGTATGCTCCGTGGTTGTGGATATGGGATACATCGGCGGCGGGCTTAGCGGCCTGCTGCCACCCAGTGGGGCGCTGCTTGCCTAATCAGCAGCATGCGTCCTGCGAACCCGGACTCCAGGGTTAAGGAGAGGCGCCGGCTTCCTGACAAGGTTGCTGGTGCCAGCGGTTGAGACCCGCCTATTGGGAAAAGGGGACCGTCTGCCTGTGTGCGCGTAACCCCCTGTCTTGGCAATCCCTGTTCAGGGACCCAACACTACCAGTAGGATCCCCATAGGGATATGCGCTTCGGCGTATTCCCTTAGTTGGGTGTGGGAATCTTCCAAAGCCGCCCCCCAGGCGTAAGGGGCCCGCTTGGGATCTCCTTCGGGGAATCCAAGGGGTGAGGCGGTGAGACTCGCAAGGTCGAACCGGCCGAGGTCACTCGCGGTAGCCAATAGCGTAAGTCCTACGGGCAGCTCGGCGTGCGAGCCTGGGTTAAACGGATTTGGGGCCCCGTTGGAAGAGGATCGCGTAGCCCACCATCTTAGATGTGTGGAGCGCTGATCTCTCGCGATCTTTGATCGACAATGGTTTTTTAGCCCTGATGTGACACCCAGGTGGCTATAGATGGCAAGCCTTACCACTAAAGCGTGGACCGGTCGCGGTGTAATACTGCGACCACTTTCCAGCTCATCTCCGCGAGGAAATGGGCTGTGTATCCTATTCCCAACCATGTGACCCAGCCTGTCAAGCGCTGGCAGTCACCGACTCTCTTTCTAGAAGGAAGTCGCGCGCTTCGATGAAGACACCTGTCGGCTAACTTCCGCGCGGCGTCCTGACAAGGGCGCCCCTAACCATGCCCCCGTTCTTCTTGTGTTAGACATGACCACTCAGCGTTGATCGCTGATGACGAGCTCTCTTTCAGGTACCCTGGTATCCCAGTCCAAAAGTAGATAAATATGTAGTTTTAGCGGCGGCTCCTAGTAGCTTACTTACCTTGTAAAGTAGCTTAGAAACCGTCCAATAGCATTTGTATTCGCCTCTGGAAATCCTGCGTCACCTGCTGGTTCCCAGGTTATCTAGCCTGGTTAAGGTCGCCTATGTACATAAAAGGCAACCTTTACGTCTTACGGGTACACTTAGTCAATCGAAGAACGATACTAGTACCTGTTCCCTTAGACGTAGGATCGCGTACGCTTGGCAAATATATGCTTATAACTATCATTACTATGGGAATGCCTAGGTACCAAGTCGATCAGGATTCACATAATCCGTCGGCGCCCGTTTGACTTCGGTCTTCGCTCCTGAAAAGGGGATTCGGGTTATTGAGCATCTGTCATTTGGTCACATGTCATAAGAACCTTTGAACGGGGGCACCCCTTCCGGTAATGGAATTCCTGACAAGGAAATTACCATCCGTTTGGGAAGAGACGTCTGACAAGCGTCTATAAATAATTGGGTACAGCGCTGTTTCCACCAGCCACCCACGTACAAACAGATCGCAACAAGATTACTCCATTGAATCTTGCAATCTGGGTTAGAGGAAAGGAAAACAAGGGACACACGCTATTGATACGCGTTCCCTTGAAGTGTAGCGGAGGCCGCAAGGCTTCTAGAATCACACTTCATTCGGCATTCTCGCACAATCGCCGAATCCACACCGGTTTCCAACCGGTTCCCCCCCTGTATTGAAATCGACAATTTCGCACGCCACTCGCAAAATTCGTCACGAGGCTCGCTACCTCACCCTTGATTTCACTTCGATTCAACTTTTCTCTGTGGGGAGAATAACCGAATTCGAAAAATACACCTTAGCAAATTCAATGCGATCGTCCGCAAAAGGTCTCGAAGAAGCACTCGAAAACTTCCAGAGATAACAAGGGAGCCCCCCTTATTAGGACAATCAAGCCGATTTGGCAATCGGTTATCATTTATTTGCTTGGTTTACGGAAACCTACGCCGTCGAGACGCGTAATAAATAAATCCGGATCTGTACCCTTACGACAAGAAAGGATTACATCTCGTCACTACATCGAATATGGGCCTGGAAAACCCTTCGATTCCGACAAACTAGGGCTTGGAAACCTTAGTATAAAAATCTGGTCGCATATGCGAGCGACTACTGGATACAACCTTATATGGATATACGACAAGAATACCTTAGGCCCACATCCACCCACCCTTATCTGGGTATAGAGGCGGTTTAACCTCTTTAAAAACCAAAACCATCTGGATAGGTTTGATCGGGAGATCAAACGTGAAAGAGGGGGTGGAAACCCTAATTTCGCACCTAGGACCTTAACAAGTCCACTATCCCACGCTTACAAATGTACCTTACGGTCATTAAAGCAACAAACGACATGCACTAAGAGGCCTGATTACCCTCATTCATGCTCGTACTGTCCTATTCGTATATGGACGATAACCCTGTAATAGGAATATAGTAGCTATCTATCCAATAGCGAAATATATCCTCCCCCACGATCATCCCAGTTCCCACGCTTACAATGTCATACTCAATCGAAGAACGACTTTAACGACATACAAGCACATTGGAAACTACCGTCATCGCCACCACGTGACTTTAGCCCTTACGGGATATACCTTTACGAGACAACTCCTGACAAGGATGTATGTTCTCACGGTTACCCAATAAGGCCTCACTACGGCAACGACACTACAGTCTAGGGAATACAATCATAAGCATTAACCATAATGCACAATGATTAGTACCTATGCTATGGGGTTTTACACGAGAAGCCTACTCGTTAATAAATAGTGCATACAACCACGAAGGCACAGCTTCATTCCGGAACTTACGACTCCGAAGAGATCGCTACATTGAAGCAATCTAACTAGGGGACACAACCCCTGTAACAAATGGGCATTGACAAATGTCACACGCTTAGTACTTGCGATACTAGGGAGGCGACGCCTCATAAACGTTCATAAGGCGACGTCCTTTAATAACCGTTCAACCGCATAAGTCGTACAAAGTAGGATTACCCCTGTACAAGCACAAAGCCTAAGACACCCGCCACGCAAATGAAGGAACTTGCAATCCCTTTCACTGCTAGGCAATAGACGTCGAAAAAGCACCGCTATGCTACATTCAATGGGTACTACGCATAAGCAACATATCCGCCAAAGGGCTCGAAGAGACACTAGAAAATCTCCAGAGCTAACAGTGAAGCCCTCACTCTAAGGAATATCGCACAATGCTATCCGAAACACGTACAACGACACAATGCACCCTCCAATACGCTTGGCAAGCTATTAGGAGTACAGATTACTAGTAGACTCAAAGGCACTATATGAGGAACATTTCCATATCGCCTTCTACTACGAGTAAACGTCATAAGCAAAAGCAACAATCCGACAAAGGTCGCGAAAAGGCACTTGAACACCTTCAGCGATAACAGGAGAGCCCCTCCTTCTAGGATCCGCGTGCACAATGACAATACACTCTAGTAACACGACTACAATTCCCAAACAACGGCATTTGACCTTTCGGTCATCACGCGTTGATAATCGCTAGTAACGGCATTTAGCACTTCGCTATCACGCGTTACAAATCAATAAGGAATAAAATCGCCTTCCACGCTCAGGCTCCACCACAAGTCCTGAAACTCCCATTTATCCCTGTTCAATTGACAAATTGAAGCAGCACCATAACGGCATTTGACACATCGTCATCACGCGTTATACCGCTCTTGGGACGTACATAATGAGGAATAAGTTTCATCAGGGACGATGAAACCTAAAGCGGGGGTAATGTCACAGATTTATCTGGGACTTACAGCATTTTTCCTATTGATTATAGCAATTTACCTGGGATTTATACGTCTAACTACCAGTTATCTACGGGTTAACTCCCATTGCCACCACGACAAGCTCTTAACTGGGCTTATCACCACATGACTAGCTTACATAACGCTACGGCACCTTCCGGACCAATAGCACAGTTACAGCTACGTCATATAGGTCTCGCCCGACAGAGCAAGACCAAGCCACGTCATAGATCGTAGATCATAATGATAGGCCGAGCGCGGCACGCTCGCATAATAATGTCCACATGTACAAACAGTGCCTCGCGGCCTTGTACTATTGGGTCGGCCTTCCCGGCTTCCCACCGCCATAAGATCCTAGATCACAATGGCATCTCAGGCGCGCCACGCCTTCGCATAATAATGGCAACACGGCCAAATAGCACTATATTAGCATCAAGGCAATATCGCTATAGGCTACGGCCTTCTCGGCCTCTCACGGACTCGGCGTTCCCCAAGTCCCGGGCTTCTGCCATCACGGCGTTGCCCAAACACCGGTCCTCGCCTCACGGCTAAGACCACCATATGTTCCGGTAACCTTCCGGTCCGGACATATCACATGCTACGGTGCCTGCTGGCCCAATAGCATTACGACCTCGGCGTTCCGCCTTGGTCAGTACACGATGACCGGCCAATCGCCATTATACCTCACGGTATCCGGCAACCGGCATCCCTTATACCCGGGCTGCGCCCGTCTTCACATGTCCATCTAACGATGAGACCACACGCTCTCTCTTTTACCATTGGCTCGGCCATTACCGGCGGGTCACGGCCTTTGTAGAGTAGTCGTATCACTTGGTCGCCCTTATGGCAACCAAGCCCACACTCCTTATCGGGCATGCACTATACAGTAGCACATGACCCGTTAAATATATGTATATAAGTAGGGCCTTGACGGCCTATAACTTTAGTTCTATTCTTCTCGGCGTACGCCGTAGAAGAACCTTCCACCTACTACCGCGTCTGATAACCTCTACCTCACCTCGTCGCCTTAGTTTATCGCAAGGATACTGGCGTGGTGAGTCCCACAGAGCCATCTGTGTCAGGGAGCCCGGTGCGATCAGCAGAAAGCACCAGCCCCGTCCAGACCCAGTCGACCGGTTCGACTTCGACTGCGCCTACACCGTCGGGCGACTCCATCAGGACACATCTGCCCTGGCTTCGCAAGCGGATAGCCGACTCCGCAAACACCCTGGGCATCTACGGAAGCTCTGCCTCGGGTTTTCTCACCAAGCACATGTGATGACCTGCCCACTTGTGCTCCCGTGTAATTTTAGTCCCGTACCCGCTGTAAAGAGTGTATTCAAGTCAATGTATCATATTTTTGGCAACGATGCGCGCGACTTCGCTCGATCATTCCGTGTCGAAGTAACACTCTGGGTATATGGGCAAAAAGTGCAGGCTCTGGCTTTAATCGACAGCGGTGCAACCATATCGGTCATATCACAACGATTGGTCGATAAACATAAGCTGGTCACCGACAAACTAGCGTTTCCTATTACGGTTACAAACGCAGACGGAACAGAAAACGTCGCCGGCCGCTTAACGCAATCAGTAAAAGCATTCATGCAACATGGCACACACAAGGAAAAAATAGGTCTGACGGTCATGCACCTAGAACCAGACCTAATCCTTGGCTATGACTGGTTGCGTCTCCACAATCCTACCTTTGATTGGAGGAAAGGAGAAATGGAATATGCACGCTGTACACACGACCAACCCTACGCCAGAAAAAAGGGTAACCGCCCTTCTGAGGAGGAAGCAGTTGAACTCCCAGAAAAAGAAATCATCGAAGTAAATTCGATTTGGGACACTCCCGTGGACATATTAGGAGAGGAGGACCCCGAAAATCCTTTGATCGCTTGGGTGGCAACCCTTGACGACGAGGAAATGAACCTGCTGACACAGTTGGTAGCCGAGGTACTTGAAAAAGACCTCGACGAAGCAGACGACTGTGAGGAAAACACACCACCGATTGACGTTGAAAAATGGCGATCGTTAGTGCCCGAACAATACCAAGAGTATGGGCCAACGGTGTTCTCACAAAAGGCGTCAGAGAGGATGCTGGAACAGAAGCCCTGGGATCACGCCATAGTGCTTGAACCAGATGCGCAGCTTCCTCCCCCGGTAAAACCATACAAAATGTCTCCCCAAGAGCGTAATAGCTTGGATGAGTGGATAGACACCGAACTACGGAAGGGTTACATTTGACCATCCGAAAGTCCAATGGCATCCCCGGTCTTCTTCGTCCATAAAAAGGATGGAGGACTGCGGATGGTTGTCGATTACAGGAGGCTAAACGAAATAACCGTGAAAAATCGTTATCCAATACCTCGGATCGATGATCTAATCGATCAATTGTCCCATGCGACCATCTTCACCAAAATAGACCTTAGATGGGGATACAACAATGTCCGCATCAAGGAAGGTGATGAATGGAAGACGGCGTTTATTACACACCGTGGACTATACGAGGCAACGGTAATGTATTTCGGTTTCTGCAATGCCCCCGCAACGTTCCAAGCGATGATGAATTCAATCCTCGCACCGTTCATTCGGACCGGCAAGGTGGTTGTCTACCTAGATGACATCTTGATTTTTGGGAATGATATGGAGGAACATCGGCGACTTACCAAAGGGGTCCTACAAACCCTGAAGGACTCGGACTTGTATGCTAAGCCCGAAAAGTGCTTTTTCGAACAGTCATCCATCGAATACCTAGGAATGATCATTTCCGACGGTAACATCATGATGGACCCAAAGAAGTACGCCGGAGTTCAGGACTGGCCTAGACCTACTAAGGTCAAAGAGGTTCAAGCTTTCCTTGGATTTGCCAATTTCTACAGGCGATTCATAGAAGGCTTCTCAAAAATAGCCAAACCACTCACCATGCTGACCAAAAAGTCAGAAGCTTGGCATTGGGACGCCGAGCAGGAAAATGCCTTCCAAACCCTAAAGGAAGCATTTACCAAAGCGCCCGTGCTTCGAATTCCGTCGCACGATCAGCCTTTCCGCGTAGAAACAGATGCATCAGACTTCGCTACCGGAGCAGTACTATCTCAGTTAGATCCTACGGATAAAAAATTCCACCCCGTGGCGTACTATAGCAAATCGCTAAGTGCTCCGGAAAGGAACTACGAGATCTACGACAAGGAAATGTTGGCTGTCATCAGGGCTCTAGAGGAGTGGCGACACTATCTAGAGGGACACCCTGAAAAATTCGAGATATGGTCGGATCATCTGAATCTGACCTATTTCAAAACGGCGCAAAAACTGACGAGACGACAAGCCCGTTGGGCACTGTACCTCTCACGCTTCAACTTCCAAATGAAGCACAAACCTGGCAAAACAATGCTAACCGCGGATCCTCTGTCCAGGCAGCCAGACCATGAGGAGGGGGTGGATCTCGATAATCGCGACCAGGTTCTTCTGAAACCTGAGTGGTTCGAACAAGAGTACATGGCAATGGCTCTTGATACCTCCCATGCTGCCCCACAATCGGAAGATGAATCGATACTCCGAGAGATTCGCAAAGCGTTGCTAGACGACAAGGTCACAAAAGACTACAAGGAGCTGCTCTCATCCGGCCCTCGTGAATTCAAAAAAGACCTATCAGAATGGAACTACGAAGGAGGGTTACTCCTCCGAAGAGGCAAAGTCTACGTTCCAGCTACACCAGCGGATATCAGACGGCAAGTGGTCGAGTATCATCACGATCACAAGTCAGCTGGGCATTTCAGACGCTACAAAACGTACGAATTGCTAAGCCGCAACTATTGGTGGCCCGGAATGTTCGTTTACGTCAAAAAATACGTAGACGGATGTGACACATGCCAACGTATGAAGAACCACCCGCAGAAGCCGTACGGCCCCCTGCAACCCTTACCGGTGCCGTCAGGCCCGTGGGAAGTGGTGACAATAGACCTGATTACTCAGCTACCCCCATCGGGAATGCATGACGCGATCATGGTCATAGTGGATCGGTTGACCAAAAGAGCAAGGTTTTTCCCAATAGAAAATACCTTCTCAACAAAAGACCTAGCTACGATACTCTATCAAAAGGTATATCCCTTACACGGGTTACCGAAACAGATAGTATCGGACAGAGGGACACAATTCGCCTCAAAATTATTTGGTGAATGGTGCACCCTGCTGGGAATTCAAAGGTCGATGACTACTGCGTACCATCCGCAGGCAGACGGACAAACCGAACGAGTAAATCAAATACTCGAACAGTATCTACGGTGCTACATCAATACGTACCAAAAAGATAACTGGTCGGAGTTCCTGCCAACAGCGGAATTTGCGTACAACAATGCAGCCAGCGAAACTACCAAGGAATCACTGTTCCTGGTAGAATTAGGTCGTCACCCTATTGCAGGACCAAGCAGTTTCGAACCAAGTCGAAACAAAGACTTAGTAGAAATTGCGAACACACGGTTCTCTGCACAAGAGAAAGCTAAGGCGGCAATGAAAATTGCAGCCGAAAGATGGTCCTGGTACTATGACCAAAAGAAGCAAATTGTCCCCTTCAAAGTGGGCGACAAAGTACTCGTGGACGTGCGAAGTTGGCAAGACACTGAAAGAAGTCTCGCCCCTCGCTACATCGGCCCATTCCGAATCACGGAAAAACTGGGACCGGTAACGTTCAAGGTGTACATGGACGCACAATATAGGGCTTACCACCCTGTGTTCCATGCCTCAAAACTGGTCATGTACAAGGAATCAACCATCGAAGGTCAGAAAAGTCATCCTCCTGCGGCTGACAAGCCAACGGAAATGGAAGACCCGGAAGAATGGGAAGTGGAAGCCATTCTCGACCATCGTAACCGACGCGGCCGGTGGGAATACCTTATCCATTGGAAAGGCACCGGACCTGCGGAGGACACGTGGGAAATCGAGGAACATTTGACTAACGCTAAGGAGATACTGGACGAGTACAAGGCAAAATATTCAGCCCTTAGTACCGACCCAAATCAACCCCTTCGCCGATCAACTAGACTCGGCGGAACACGGCAGACAATAGCCGTCTTTGACCCTGATTCACCAGATTGGGATTCAGACACATGTGTCTGGCCCGATGACTGGCCCCAATATCGAGACGATGTTGATCCTACGCAACCGAAAGTGTACTACAAGCGCGATCCCTTTACGGGGCAATGGGTACATTCCAACGTTGAGTTCAACGAAGACTTAGAAATCGAAGTAGGAGTCAACGGCAAACTACCGACCAGGGGAACAACCGATGCGATCGGCTACGATCTATACGCCGCGCAGGATATCCTAATTAATTCATGGAAATCCGCTACGGTCCCCACAGACATTCGTATCAAAGTTCCTTATGGGACATACGGTCGGATAGCGCCAAGGTCTGGACTTGCGAAAAAGGGCATCGACATCCTCGCAGGTGTAATAGACCATGACTACCGCGGAGAAGTCTTTGTCATGTTGATGAACCTCACTGGAGACCCGTACCAAGTAAAGAAAGGCGACAGAATTGCTCAGCTAATATGCGAAGTAGCAATCACGCCCGAAATACAGGAATCCATGACAAAGGAGAAGTTCGAAAAAGAAATTCGACCTCACCTACATGGAAGTGGGCCCTACAACGAGCAGTTCAACAAGCCAACCACGTGCGGTACACAAGGTTTTGGATCGACAGGACGATAAAAGTGGAAAAATCGTAAAGTCTAACCCTTCAATGGGCTCTAGCACAACTTCTACTCTCAACGGGGTCGTTGAAATCTAAGGGGGGGGTAATGTCACAAGAATTCTCCTAGTTTCCCTATATTTCTTACTATTTTTCCGGCAATTCTACGAATTATCTACGACTTTCTAGACCAATAACTAGCTTATCTGGTTCATAAGTTAACGGTTACATACGTGCCGAATGATGGCCGCGTTATCTCCCGTAACGACGGTCTTATCTTATCACTAGTAGTTACCATCAGTCACATGTCTAGTTCTAGCCAATCGGACATTCCGTCCGGAAGCAGTCAGCGTATAAACGTCAGCGGACCGGGCTGTGGTCACGCCCCGTCTTTGTAATGACAAGAGCGCAAAAAGCCATTCGTGCGGCCTACGCCGCCTTCCTATATCCCGGTTTTGATCGGTATATGTATTTATCGAATATTACTAAGTTCTTAGGTATCTGGGGACTTGTACATACGAATATGGACACTAGTATTATCTAATAAGGCTGTTAGGGGTCTTATTTATCATGTATATATACTGGACTTGCTGAGCGCTATTGCCTCAGTTCTATTCATTGCATTCATACTACGAGTTAACCACTCAACGTATCCTGCTTAAAATCTGCTTTATCTCTTGCCTAACCAGCAATACCAAGATCATAACAAGTAAGTGTTATCTTGTGTTAAAGGCCATCAATGCTGGTATATGATTGGTCTAGCTATGGGGCCAGTATGGTATTGGAGCATGGGAGTGTATATGATGTGAGTCCTCAGTGATGTAGTGGATCAGGCCCGGATCAGTGGTTCTTGTCAATCTGGGGTTCACTGGTAATGGCAGGGTTCTAAGTCCATGATCAGGGTTCTAGCAGTCCAGGTTCCCAAGGGATTGGTACTGAGGAGTGGCTGTTTCCGGGAACATGGACTGGCCAGTACGGGCTATGTGTGACATAGGGTGATCAAGTGTGATTGACTGTGATCGGTGATGTCAGGTCCTGTGACTGCTAGGGTTCCCAGCCATGCAGGGGCTGCCCAAGGTCGGTGTTCCTCATAGACTAGGGTGGCTGGAGTTTAAGGCCTTCCATGGGCCATGGTCTGTATTGTACATAGTCCATGCCAGTAATGACATATAGTCCATGGTCTATAATGACCATGTAGCTGGTGATGGCTGTAGTTTGTGGAGATGGGAGGCGTAGGGTTCGGTTGGTTGGGTGGACGTAGTCCTAGCTGCGAGTCTGTGTGGTTGTGACTTGATGAGGTATGGTCCAGGTGGCAGGGGGTTGGTTGGGTTAGGTGCTACTGGGCTCATCGTACTTGGTTGGAGTCATGTGACTGCTGTTGGCTTTATACTGGACTGGACATGTATGGTTGGGGACTAGGGTTCTTAGGCGTGGCTGGTGATGCTGTTAGCTAGTGCCCAGGATGGTTTGTATGTAGGGCTTGGATCTAGCTGAGGCATTGGGTTTCCAGCTTCAGGGGTGCTCTTGATGATCTGAAAAGGTACCGTGCCTAGAGGCTTGAAATTGGTGTGTGACAATGTCAAACCAGCAAAGCATTCTGGCCCCTCTGAAACACTTAAGTACAGGACAGGCACTATGGCAAAATGTACGATGATCAGGTATACCCCTATGTTTTTGCCCCTTTGTCATTGCCCCCTGATGCTATGATGGCACTCATCACATGCAATAATGCAATATTTCCAACACCAGGCACACCAGCTACCACCAAGTGCTAACACCTGTTCAAGGAGACTGAACCTGTTTAAAGAAGTTGCAATCTTTGACCCAGACTCAGACAACTGGGAAGCCAACAAGTGTGATTATCCAGATGATTGTGACCCAGGAATCCTGCCTGAGGTCGGCGTCTCCTACTGCGGGCGTTGAGAGGCTGGCCACGCTCCAGTCTAGCACGCATAGTCACACAGCAGAGGTTAAGGAGTTCAAGAGGGGAACACCCCCATAGTCGAGATTGATAAGTCTGAGGAGTACGCCTCAGACTTGTGAGCCTTAAGTACATGCAACGCCGCGCACCACTTCTACTAAGACTACCCTAAAGCGGCGCTAGTACCAACCGCCCAGAACAGTCCAATGGAACGCTTACATAATACGCTACAATACTATATACTCTTGAATACCCAGTGGTAACCTAAGCTCCCTATGTTAAATGCAACAGGTCATGTGACCGCTGCGCGCTATACCTCATGTCGCAGAATTAACTGTGACAGATTGGCCCCAGTATAGTGATGACATCAACAAGCCATGCACACACATGTGCAGAGATGCAAAAGGGCATTGGGTGCTCACTCACTTAGCAGAAGATGCAAACAATGAACTCATCACTGTGGTTGAGAAGGGTGGAAAATGTCCAATTCTAGGATCAGTGGACACAGCAGGATACAATCTGTTCTCAGCTGAAGACACAGTCATACTCACAAGGGACCAGAAAACAGTTGGAACAAAGATCCAAATAACTGTACCCACTGGCACCTATGGATGTATTGGCCCTCAATCAGGACTTACTACCAAGGGCATAGACATATCCATTGAACAAGGTGTCACAGTTTTGAACTGGGTTTATTCTTTTCCATATATCTCCCTTACAACACACAAGGGGACTCTCTGAAGTTCATCATTGGTAAGTCATAGATGAGAGTTTTCTATTGATACCCATGTCAATATAGGCACCCACACATGACACTAGACACTCATGCACATGCCTAAATGAGTGCTCATGGCTCCATCACTCACACATTACTGTGGGCCATTACTATATAGTCTCCTTATCCAAGGGATAAGTCCATAATTGGGACATACATTATATACCAAAGTGTCCATGAATTAGATCTTGATTCCCACTGCACAAGAGGATAATCAAAAGCATGTGAATTATGTCTTGCCATCAATGCATTTGTGCAGCTGCCAGAATGTCTATGTTTTGTATACTGCTAAAATCCCAAGCCGCCCACATTGCCCCCCACCCGTCAATAGCGGGCATTCCAGATGACGAGGCTGTGTATTCGCTCGCGACAACCATACCCAATTACCTGGCCCCAACACGCAGTGTATCCCTGCCCACCATCAGCAATGTGTGAGCAACTCTGTGCGCCATATCCAGGCACACCGGATGACGCGATCATGCGGACAGCTGCGTGGACGGTCTTCACAGGAAATGCATATCAGCAGGGTGGATGCAGACTGCGGTTCCCTAGAAAGACATCAAGCACGAGCATCAGATTGGTAGCTTTTGGAGCCTGTTCGTGCATTGAACTAAACGATTTATCAGTACATGATTGGCCAGGAGGCACAGGGACTCGGATTTGAGATAGTGCAAAGTGCATATCGTCACCTGAGTACTGAGACGACTGCCTTACTGTCCTGGGGCAAATTTATGAGCCTGAACGTCGCCCAAGCAGCATCGAAAATAAGCGACTATCAATGCGGGTCAATACGTCAATAATGCTGAGCTTGAAACCCACTTGCTTTGTCGCTCGTCCTGGCAGACTGTGTAGTCGAAATGCTTAGCTGCCATGCCCCGCGCGACAAGACTGTAGGGGTAGCAACAGCCACGGATATGCAGAGAGCGCAGAGACCAAGAAGAACATGACCAAATTTTATTTCAGGCTCGATCGACTGTTCGTGCAGCTTACAATATGGTGTCAAGCCACAACGTGTACAGTAACCGGAACAACGCATGAGTTGTCAGTATGAATGTTAGCGCAATGCGGGCGCACCTATCTCGGACCAATGACTGCCAGACTCCTACTTCAGCTAAGCGAAGAGCTTCGGCGCGACGCAGCCCTGATGATGCCACTCAGTCCCCGGCTGTATCGGCAAATAGACGAATGTACGTCTACACAGTGCATCATGCTATGGAAAAACATCAGTACAATTCGCGCACACGGAAACGAACCAATGCACTGGTCTAATAGCGGTAGTTCGCGAAGACTCGAGGTCAATAGCAGTTCATCAGCACACGCGATGGAAGAAGAAACACGCACAGCTGTACGAGCACCGTCAGCAGTAGCTCAAATGAGATAGAGGAAGCGGACGTACAATTCCTCAATGCAGTCCTCGCGCGGGAAACCTTTGCCCGCGTTGACCTTTTCCTCACAGTGCTGGAAGTACTTGCTTCGTCGCAGCAGTGCACTTTCTCGACTGTGCGCACTCGTCGCGCAGCGCAAGGAGGACCTACACACCCACTCGCCTCTCCACGACGTTTCCACACCACGATGAACTGAAGACTCACGTCTTCCGGCTTGTCTTCCTCGCCGCCTCCTCAGTCTCCTCGGTAGTCTCCTCCTCCTCCTTGGGCGGCGGAACGTGCGGTAGTCCCCTTGCCTTGGAACGTGGAACGTGGTCTCGATCGCGAAATCTGGTCGATAGACGCTGGCTCGCGCCAGCGTCTGTCAATTAAGCGCTCACGTGGCATTTCTGAGCGACATCCACGTGGGATTTTTTTATGGTGCCACGTGGAATTCTATGGCCGCTCACAAATTTTTCGTGGGCTCAATCAATTTGTAAGTGACAACTGAGTAATTATGCTTTTTGTCCAGTTTGGACTTGGCGCAAAATATCATGTATTTACATAATCTAATAACCTTATAATGGCATAGTCTTTTGACAGGTAGTCAGGAATCTGTCAGGAATCTGTCAGAAATATGCAGATCCTGAAGGGATTCTGACGCTCCTAGCATCTGCCCAGAATCCCTTCAGAATCTGCCCAGAATTGGTGATTCCAACGAGATTCTGAGGTGTCAGAAAACCGGCGGCTTCACGCAGTGTTACTATTAGCGCGTCGCATTTAATTAAGGTCACATGGTATATCTACATGAGGATGCCCACTCAGGGCATTCACAGGAAATTTATCGCACTCGCCAGGAAATTCCAAGAGTCCTGTCAAAATCCGGCAGGGGCGGAGCTGACCCATCTGCAGCTTGCCACGATATGCCAACCGCCTCGAACGTTCCTGTCTTGCACCAGGACTCTATTTCTAAATCCTTACGAGGAATCAGCCAAAATTCTGCTGTGAATGCTGTGCTACCAAGCAAGACCAAAGCCACTGTCAAGATTACAGAACGTTCACGCAATACCACCGCTACAGCTATATAATGTAACAATAACGACCGAACGATGTACAATAGCGTCCATGACAAATGAACAACAATGATGTACTAGACCGAAGACGATAAGCCGTACAGCACAAAGGCCCGCGGACGCGGTGGTCTGCGGACCGTGTGACAGAATCGATGGCCGTACCGAAAGACATCAGTATCGTCAACCCTCATTCTCCAACACCTCTTTTTCGTACTTCTTTTTCATCACGCTCACTGTGGGCCAAGATCAAAATGAGGATACATGGACGCATGAACGAACACGCGACTCGCCTTCACGAGAAATCTGACCCGATGACAGCCAGCCTTCCGGGAATGCACTGACGATCTGCGAGGCGACGCTTAGCGAACAGCAACTGACGCATGATGAACACACACCTTTTGATAAAGCGTCTTCCGCACCCCCTGGTCGCTTACTACCTGATTCGAGCCCTCCAGGGAGCTGCAACGAGGACTTCAATTTCCTGACACAAGGGGCCCCGGAAGCGACGTACTTTTTCTCATTCTCTATCCTACAGCACTCATTGCTCAAGCACACGAGCTGCCAAATGACGGCTTTCATCGTGTCCGTCAGTCGATACTTCTTTCCGGGAGGGTGCATGTCCCTGGCTTTCGCATTCGACGCGTTCCCGCCATCCTCGACCCCCGTGTCGTTTCCGCCCTCGTCGAGCGACGGGCGCTGCGCGAGCTGTGGTGCAGTCGGCAGGTCGGGCGTGCCCTCGACAGAGTGTGTCGTAGAGCCGCCTGCGTCAACCTCTGCCTTGGCGCGCTCTTGCCGGCGCTCTGAGAGACGACCGGGTCAGTGCGAGAAGGCGGTGGACGACGCGCGGTACACACCCCACGCGAGGACGCTCCGCTCCCACTCCTCTTGCGCCTTTGGGAAGCCCTCGTCGGCGAGCACCTTGAGCTCTTGTAGCAGCGCGTGTTGTCGTTCCATAAGGAGGTCCGTATGCTCGCGCCAAATGGTCCGCTTGATCAGTTTCTGCAGCAGAACAGCCGTGAGCACCAGCGTCCGGCAGACAGCAGCGCATATACCGACCGTCATGGTGAATTTGTTATACGGGAACAGCCGCGGCATGAGGTTGAAGAAGTTGTCGTCGTACTCGCCAAGCATGACCGCCTTGAGTGCGACCTGAGCGAGGAGCGGCTTGAGCGCGGGAGGGAACTTGCCCTTGACCTCCCAGTTCTCTGCGCAACGTCGGCGATGTGCGCATACAGGCAGCGCAGACGACGCACCTTTCGGTATCGCGTTCCTGAGCTGCTCGAGCATGACCTCGAGCTCGGGGTGGAACGGTTGCTGCGTTGATCGATGAACACATGCATACGACGGCGGACGCAACAAGGCTCACAATCTCGACGGTTTTGCGCCGCTTCTTGAAAGAGCCCTCTTGCGCGCCGTTCGGCCCGCTTGGGCCAGCGCCATTGCTGTCCACAATGTGCTTGCGCTTCGTGCCGCGGTCGTCCTCGCCGTCAGAGAGAAGCGCGATCGGCGAGTCACGGGTGCCCTCGACCTTGACCTTCGCCGCCGCAGACTGCGGAGGCCGCGGAAGGACAGACTGCGAGAGCGAGGGCGGCAGCGGCGCGGAAGAGAGCGCAGCCGTGATCGACGCCGACGGCGCGAGGATGTTGACCTTCTTCGACTTTGGCTTCTTCGGCGTCCTGATAGGGGTGAGCACAGGTCAGGCGAGGCGAGGCCGCACGTACTTGTTAAGCAGCGCAACCTGGCCGCTGGAGACGTAAAAGCCCTTCTGCTTGGTCTGCGCAAAGAAGGTGCGCTCGTCCTGGGCGAGCTCAGAGTCGTCGATGAAGGGATCGGCGGTGTCGTAGTACTCGCCCGCAGCGTACTTTCTCTGCATGGGGTCAGGCGAGGAAAGGCAGGCGACGGGGGCACATACCTTCTTGCGCTTCTTCTTGTCCTTCTTGCCGTCGCCCTCGTCGTCGCCCTCGCTCTGGCTGTCGTCGCTGGTGTCCCGCTTGGGGGGCGGGACGGGGGTGGGCTGGCGCTGGCCCGTGGCCTTGCTGAGAGCGGCGATGTCTACCTCGTAGGCATCTGGGCCGCCAAGGGTGATCTCGAGGCGGACGGTCTGGAGAGGGACGCGCGAGGGTGGGGTAGGCGACGGAGAGCGGGCACCCGACTTTGTAGACTTTGGTTTGGCGCCCGCAGCACTGGACGCGGGTTTGATGCTGGACGCGGGCCGTGATTTCTTCTCCTTGGGCGGAAGCTCGTCGACGGTGGCGACGGAGGGCAGGGCGGGCTTCCCGTTGAGGATGTTGCTGAGCGACGCGGGGTGGGGGCGGGGCGGGGCGTCGTTGTCGACGGGGGCGGGGCTGTGCTGAGGTGGCGACGAGGAGGGCGATGGGCGCGATGGCGGGCGGGCGATGGGCGGCGATTCGACGCTGTCGACGTCGGCGGGCATGGCGAGGGCACTGTCGAGGACAGCGAGGGCGAGGGGCGCGAGGAGGGGGGCGAGAGACGAGGAAAAGTTGCCTTATCAGGCGAGGGCGGGAGGGGCCTGCAATGCTCCTCCTTTCCTTGCGTTTGGCAGAGCATCCCCGGCCTGCGCGCTGTTCCTCTCTTCTCATTGGCTCGGCATTTGCCAGATACGATTCAGCCACTCCTCCCGCTCGCATCCTTCCGCCAGCATCACGCAGCTTATTGCATATTCGGCGGCTTCACCCGCGCAACTCAAGCCAGCCAGCACGGCAAGCGAGGTAGAGGATCATGTCTCACCGTCAAATCATCCGCGTAGGATTCAATCCAATAGCTTGCGTTGCGAGCAAGTGTCCACCATGTGACAAATGCGCGAGGTGCAGTAAAAATCGAGCGACTTGTTTCGTTTCCAGCTCCGCCGTACCCGACTCCGCGACTTCCAGGCACGCGTGAGCTCGCCCCGCTTCCGATTAACTCTTGAACCTTGCACAGAAAGTGGATGGTGACTATGCTACTCGTACTGACACAGCTGGGGCACCGCGCAACCATCGGACCGCGTACCCGAGGTCCAACAACCACCCACAGTGACCGCGGTGATGCGTTTCACGACAATCATGATGGGCTATCCGACCCGCGGGTTTCTCCCGACACCCGGACCACCAATCCCGAGCTTTGCCAGGGGTTGTTTAAAATGTGCTGCGATGTCCATCGTCTCTCTCTCTTCCTAACGCTCTGGTGCTGGAGATGTTCCGATATTCCACCCAACCACTAAAGACTGCGTACTGGACCATTTTCATTGCGACGTCGTTGTGCCTGCGCCTCCCCTACTGGACAATAACTTCTCTGGTCCCGAGTCTTCGACCTCGTAGAACATGGCCTGCCAGTCTATCCTTTGTCGTGTCCGCAGTCCGTGCCGGTTTGGGCGCCATTTTCTCCACAGGTATTCCCGCTGCCCTGAACGGCCCTGACCCTGCAAAGGTCGCCGCATCTGCTGAAGCGGAGAAGGTCGGGTTCGTGTGGGTCGAGCCGCTTTCCACGGAGTACATCGTCGGCGAAGTGCGCGATATTGCACAATTGAACGGCGTAGAGGCGAAGAAAACCTTCGGGTACTGGATCAAAGACGGGTCTGTGCGAGGGACAGGAGATCACCCCGCAGATCCGCACGAGCTAGTGGGTTTCAACTTGCACGGTGAGACTACTATTCCCGTAGATATTGGCCGCTGCTGAGGCGGTTCGGCCGCAGGTGGCGGCTACATTATGGGCTCTCCCCACCCCCACGCCGGTTCGATAGGACCAATCTGTCGTGGCCTACGTTCCCATTGTCGGCGTGTCGAGCGCATCTTCTCCTGCGGCTATCGTCTCACCTCCTCGTCTCCGTTCCCCAATGCCAATCCCTTCCCCGCCGCACTCTTTGACGCACTCGCGGGATACCACTACCTCATTCACACTATCGGCGTCCCCGCTCGCAACATCGTCCTCAGTGGAGATTCAGCCGGCGGTCACCTTGCGATTTCCCTGGTTCGGTACCTCGCGACGAACCAAATCCCCGGACTTCCTGTTCCGGGCGCCTTGCTTCTGCTCTCTCCAACGACAGAATGGGTCGTTACTCATGATGGCCCTGACTCATCATTCCGGAAAAACGCGTCGACAGACTACTGCGCAGATTTCTTCCGCGGCTACACGAAGAGGAGTCTGCTCGGAAACCTCCCTCCTGAGGCTGCATACGCAAACGCATGGATCTCACCGGCTTCCCTCGAGTTGTCGGATGTGAGCGGGATGTTCAAAGGGTTCCCGAAGACGTATATCGCAGCAGGTGATGCCGAGATTCTCTTCGACGCAATGCGGACGTTCGGCAAGCGGTTGGCTGAAGACATTGGAGAGGACATGGTGACCTTTGACGCAGTGAGAGATGGCACGCACGATTCTCTGGCGATGGAACTTCACGAGCCACAGCGAACTGACACGCTGAAGAGGATCGCGTCGTGGTTGGAACAGTAGAATGGCTCTTAGTTCTAAACAGCTGATATATTGCAATAGCACGTGCTGTGTCAGCCTGGCAGCTGACGCTTTCATACAATATACAATCACATGTCTAGCAGCCTGAGTTGAATCACGCTGCAGGCGTGCCCAAAGAGGAATCAGCGATCACATGGCAGTGCTTATATGATCGTTTACGAGTTTCACGGCATTCTCGGAGCGCGGTCGAATATCGCATACAAACGCATGTGGGTGGCTATGATGCCATTTCAACTCTATGTCGTACATTTTATCATTCATTGACCACATACCTTACAAACCCAGAACTGAAGCATGCTTCCGGAGTGATTTCTGCACCGTCGGCATCGCGAGACTTCCTGATGTCGAAGACGGCTGTTATGCAAGCGATCGCCAGCCACACGTTCGCATCGGCAAAATTTCTACCTGGACAGACTCTATACGATGAGTAGAAAATGTGGCCTTGTTTCAATCACTAACAGAGATACTTACCGCCGGCCAAATCCAAACACAAATTGTCTTGGGTCCTTGAGCTCTGCCTCCTCAGGATCCATCTCCATGAAACGCTCGGGACGAAATGTTTTCGGGTCAGTGTATATTGTGGGATCTCGAGCCATATTCCTGATTGACAGTGTTATAATGAGTACCACTCTACCCATGAACGCCAAGTACCATATATTCGCTATCACCATTGAGCCTGCTGCAATATGATATCCCCGGTAACTGTCGTTCTCCGTCACGCTATGAGCGATACCTTCACCGAGATCAGTGTTTTCCTGATGCCAGATGACCGAGAAGTGGGCTCACCCAGCGGCACTGGGGGGTTCCACCTATTATAACGGTATCAATGCGCTGGTCGGAGCCGATTATGGTCGATGACTTTTCGGATACTCACCGGTACAATTCCTTAATCAGACACTCAATGTATGGCATGGATGCTCTGTCCTTGAAGTCTGGAAGACGGTCTTTCCCTGTGACGGCATCAACCTCCTCTTGTGCTTTTCTGTAGCACTCTGGATTCAAAACCATAGCCAGGATAAACCCGGACAATGCGGTGGAAGTCTAAAGAAGGTTAATTTGTAAACTCGCTCAAAATGACAATCTCACAGAAGCACTCACTGTATCGGTGCCGGCTAGTTGTGTACTCAATTATTATATGTCCCGAATTGCGGTGGATTGTAGATATTTACCTCCGTACAATACTGCGGCTGCCCACTTGATGTCGATTCACGTTGCTCTGTGAGACTTCCTGTTGCGATCGCGTCGCGCAGCAGCGAGGATACAAAAGATGGCTTTGCCGTACCCTATCAGCATGGTTATAGGAGGTTCCCAGTCACATCCGTCTTCATACAGCGCACCATAGATGATTTAACGTTGAAATATGGGATATCTACGGTGTCTGCAACTAATTTCCTGACGGTTGGGGCATATCGCTTCCAGCGTGCACCAGGGACCCACGATGGCAAATATTGCACTGGAGTAACATCAATAAGCACATCAATCTAAGAGATCTTGTTCACTAATTACGCAATGGGAGCATGTCCACCAGCATCGCTCCTGGAACACCGGCTTCAGTTGTCAACTTGAGAGCTAGATCTGCCATGCAGACGTATTTATCGTTCGATGATATCACTGGGTGCCCGTATGCCGTATCTAATATCAATGAAGCAACAAATCTATAGTCGCTGTTAGCAGAGGTTGACTGTCCTTGATATAATGAGGCTCTACCGTTTGATGTGCAGCAGAAACTCATTGGGTGCATCAATTAAACTGCTGAGTAAGAGATAGGTTTCTTTGTGCTGAACTGAATGATAGCTCGCCAGAGTTGCCTTGTCATTGAAGGCGCTGTGAGCCCATTTTCGATGCTGACGCCACTGCTCTCCATATCTCAAAAAGACCATGCTTGCATTCCATCCTAAGCTATATGGTCATGTCATGAGAGGATTGTTAGCTGATGTATTATAGGTGAAATGTTGATGTTTATTACAGCCTTTCGAAGAATATTGATCCAGGTCTGTCTGAATATATAGAGCTCTTCTTGTCGAGTGTCTCTTGTGCCGCTTTGAGAGAATTTAGGATGATGAGGGGTTTGTGAATAAGTCTGGTATATATGACGTCTCCTGAGTCCAGTATATTCACTCAATACATCACACAGCATTCATAGGCGACGATTTCTATACCGTACTGATGTGCCCAACTTTCAAATGTCTCCTGGGCATGTTGAGCCGGGATATGGATAGTACTCCCGAGAAGAAGAGATGGCCGAGGACCTGGCGGGAGTTGAGGGGAACTATAGTTCTGATACCAGCGATACAAAATGTAGCAGCCTGTGGCGACAGCCAGAACAGCGGCTATCAGGGTCATTTCGTGAACAACATGGTCACAGAGAAACTGCAGCCTCCGCTTTATAAGCTCGGTGCACTTCAGGTGAGAATCTCATTCCAGATATGGAGTTCATGGTTCTCTATGCTCAGTCGTGTTGCACTTCCATGCCGATTGCTTTGCGCCATGGAGCAAAGTAATAGTTTATACCTCTGGTGCCGTGCAAACAAGCCAAACAGGGGTTTCCACCATGGATGCTGATTGTGACGTACTAATCAGTATGGAATGCATTCA
Organism: Wolfiporia cocos; assembly: GCA_029448655.1. Taxonomy (NCBI): domain Eukaryota; kingdom Fungi; phylum Basidiomycota; class Agaricomycetes; order Polyporales; family Phaeolaceae; genus Wolfiporia; species Wolfiporia cocos. The sequence continues at coordinate 3,136,754 of JACCLO010000010.1, read as the reverse complement.
TGTGGTAATATCTGAGCCGGAAGGGCTCACCGCGCCGGAAGTTTGTCTGCAAGATGAACGCACCGATCAATAGCAGTTTATGCAAGCTGTTATACATAACGTTTTATAATAGCACGAGTATATCGGAGCACCCGTCGTCACTTGAGAGGACAAGAGGACTCGTGAGAATGAGTAAATCCCATCAACGCTCATTGTGTGAGGTGCGGTGTCTAACCTTTGTAATAAAATTCCATGTATCCGATCACTCCAGGCTTCGATACGCTGATCAAGATCCCCGCTAAAACCCTTGTTACTGTAGCTCAAGGTTTGAGGCATATCAAGGATTCCATGACCGTCCTTCTGACACAAGTGCAACCTTAAGACACACACCGGGGGAAGGTGGGTCGCATGAAAGCGCCTTCCTGGTCCGGGCATCTCAAGGCACAAAAGGCCAAGACAAGTCTGAGGTTTACGCTCAAGACTGTCCGGCATATATACTCCTAATCTGTTTGTACATGTGTACGGGGGCTCTGGGGCGTCTACGTACTGGTATCTAACTGGCTATGAGCTACGGGCCGGTAATGGCATCGGAGCGCTTAGGATGTCCATGGCGACGTAGCGTATGGGTCGGATCAATGGAGTAGCCAGTCTATCGGGTTCGATCAGTGGTTCTCGTCGATCGTGGGTGCGCCGGTAATGGCGGGGTTCTAAGTCCGTGATCGGGCGTGGACTGCCACGATCGGGTATACGACCGGTGTTCCTCGTTGGTCGTGTAAGTGCCAGTAATGGCGGTGGTGATTGCTGGTTCGTCAATCAGGGTCTGCCGTCCCACGGGCAGGAGTCTATACAGGTTGTGGTCAGAGGACGCGTCAGGGGCCTCTGTTCCCAAAGTTTCGGTACTGAGGGTCGATCGTTCACGGCCCGGGTTCCCAGAGGTCGCGGTACTGGAGGGAAGCCGTAGCGTGGACTCGTAGACTAAGGTCTAGTGCCTGTAATGGGGATTGTCCGTGCGGTGGGGACGCGAGGCGTTAGGTTTAATGTTCTGGGTCACGTGCGAGTGTAGACCGTGCCCCTAGTCGGCGTATAGCATAGTGTGCGATGGGTAGCCTTTGGTTGTACAGGGCGTACCGTCGTGCTATCGTAGCCTATTGGGCTCTAGGGTTCGGCTCGTGACTCCGGGGTTTAGGGACTAGGCAGCGTATGTCTTGCTGCCGGGACTTGGACTGAGTTTAGGGTTAGACTGCTGGTGGCCTGCTAGTGCCCGTAGTGTCCTGTATAGCGGAGGGCTTCTATTAGCGTTGCCGTAGGGTTTCAGCTGGGCTCGGATAGAGTGCTGTAGCGTGCTTATGGCGTGAATGGGGTGTCAACCTAGGGTGGTCTACTAGGCTTTGAAATTGGCTTGTGACACCTTCACGAGAATCTCGCATACTTTGGACATATATTATACTTGATCATGCAATATAACAACTTGGATGTTTCGGCGGTTGTCGATCGCATCTGTCACTGAACCGCACAGGTGATATGCAACCGAGCATGGTCAATTGTCATCCGATCGATCGAGTCGACCTCAAAGCATTTGTCACTACGTATCCTAGACCTAGAAGTGACTCATGATATGGCTGATGGTACGCGGATGTATCCACACTATATCAGGGAGAATCATGTTCGCTTGCATCCGCCAATAGTGACATACCGCTCCGTTATGCTCTTCACACTATGTAGCATTTATCCACTTTGATCGTCCACCAAACACTACCATTGATTATGCGATGTTTCTGATTGCTCACTATGCGTCTTGATCACCCAATATCCGCTGAGATTGTTTACCATGTGCCTTTATCATTTACTTTCCCCCGACGCACTGTGTTCAGCGATATGCAGCCATCAATCACTCAATGAGACACAATTACTCAATGAGGCAAATGACCTTGTTACTTGATTTCTGCTTCCCACTTCCATATCTGCACCTCGGACCTCTTGAACATTCATTTGCATGTATTGTGAAAAGTTACTGCTAGAGTTCCAAGCAAATATTGTGACACATGCACAACCTAAGACACACACCCGGGGGAAGGGGGCTCACTCAAAGGTGCCTTCCTGGCCCAGGGCATCTAAGGCTGCAATGGCCAAGACAAGTCTGAGGTTCGCTCAAGACTGTCTGGCTGTTATATAGACTATCTACTGTTTGTACATGTTACGCTGCGCGGCCAGTGAGGGCAGTAGGCGCAGTGCGATTGGTCTAGGCTACGTTGCCCATAGGCACGGGGTGACTAAGCCGGTAATGGCATTGGAGCAGTGATGTCCATAGCGACATAGCAGATCAGGCCCAAATTGGTGGTTCTCGTCGATCGGGGGTTCACCGGTAATGGTGGGGTTCTATGTCCGCGATCAGGGCGTCTGTGGTCCAGGTTCCCAAGTACTGGTACTGAGGAGTGGCATGTGGCAGTCCAGGTTCCCATGTGCTGGTACTGAGGAGTGGTGTCTACTGAGAGCGTGGACTGTAGAGTGGTTGAGCATGATCGGCTACGATTGGCAGGGCACTTCCTGTGACTGCTAGGGTTCTCAGTTGTACAGGGCATCGTCTACTGGGTTTAGAGCCTCTGTAGGCTATTGTGTGGGTACGCTGGGGTTTAAGGCCTCCCATGGGCCATTGTCCGTATAAGTGTTGCGAGGTCCAGTCCCAAGGACCGCTAAAGACCAAGGACAGGACCAGGACCGGACTGATCAGGACCGATTCAGCAGTCCGGTCCAGTCCCGGTCCTAATGCGGTCCTGGTCCTGGTCCTAACGAGTCATCAGTTTATACAGGACCGGTTGGGACCGGTCTGGACCAGTCCTGGACCGGTCCCAAAAGTTAGCATAGAATAGCGCTTCAACTCCAGGATTTTAGACCATGGATAACTAATTTAAACATGAAACTAAGTACCTATGACTCTAGAGAGTGATCCAAGACAGTCTGCATCATGTATGTACAACTAGCTAAGCATCACAAAACCTGACAAGAATGGTTTTCACAATCTTAATGATACAACAAAGCTAACACAAGATAACACTTACTTGTTAGGATCTTGGTATTGCTGGTTAGGCAAGAGATAAAGCAGTTGTTAAGCAGGATACGTTGAGTGGTTAACTCGTAGTATGAATGCAATGAATAGAACTGAGGCAATAGCGCTCAGCAAGGCTAGTATATATACATGATAAATAAGACCCTTAACAGTCTTATTAGATAATACTAATGTCCGTATTCGTATGTACAAGTCCCCAGGTACCTAAGTACTGAGTAATACGCGATAAATACATATACCGATCAAAACCGGGATATAGAAAGGCGGCATAAGCCGCACGAATGGCGTTTTGCGCTCTTGTCATTATAAAGATGGGGCGTGACCAAAGCCCGGTCCGCTGACGTTTATACGCTGACTGCTTTCGGACAGAATGTCCGATTGGCTAGAACTAGACATGTGACTGATGGTAACTACTAGTGATAAGATAAGACCGTCGTTACGGGAGATAACGTGGCCATCATTCGGCATGTATGTAACCATTAACTTATGAACCGGATAAGCTAGTTATTGGTCTAGAAAGTCGTAGATAATTCGTAGAATTGCCGGAAAAATAGTAAGAAATATAGGGAAACTAGGAGAATTCTTGTGACAAAAGCACTGCTATTGTCCTGGGCAGTGTTTGACACATGCAGTCTGCCCTCACATTATCACTAATGTTGTCAACTTGCACACAATTGTATATTATCCTGCCCAGTAGCTTTGACATTTGCACATTGAAATAGATATACATGCAGTTCAATTTCAGCCAGTCACTGGCTTCCGACCACTTAGTGGTCACTATTGCTACTCCTTATGTTATACAATAATGCAGCAATAAAATCTCGTCATGTTGAACTTGAAATGTGCAGTCACCGCAGTGGTATATATGAATGTATACTGACTTCAGTGTACCAGCCATACTGACAAAAATCAAAAAATCGGTGTATCATAACCAATGTGCGACTTGTATACAGTGTTCTTTGATATATATTGAGTAATAAGTGCCTTTTCGTCGCATTTTCTGACAAACAAAATCAAGTCAAGTGAATGACCGCTCAATCGGTCCTGGACCGGTTCAGACCGGTCCTGGGACCGGTATAGGGCCGCGGTCCTGCTTGGGACCGGTCTTCAGTCCAGTCCCTCATTGCCTGCAGCGGTCCGGTCCTGGTCCCGGTCCTCGGTCCTGCCCAAAACATGCAAAAGACCGGACCGGACTGGACCTCGCAACACTAGTCCGTATAGTACATAGTCCGTGTCAGTAATGGCATGAGTCCTTGGTCGGTAATGACCATGTAGCCCGTAATGGCTGTAGTCCGTGGAGATGGGAGGCGTAGGGTTCGGTTGGTTGGGTGGACATGGTCCTAGCCGTGAGTCTGTATGGTTGTGACCTGATGAGGTATGGTCCAGGTAGCGGGAGTTTGGTTAGGTTAGGTGCTACTGGGCTCATCGTACTTGGTTGGGGTTATGTGACCGGCGTTGGCTTTGTATTGGACTGGACATGTGGTCTGGGACTAAGGGTATTAGGCGTGGCTGGTGACACTGTTAGCTAGTGCCCATGATGGTTCATATGTAGGGCTTGGATCTAGCTGAGGCATCGGGTTTCCAGCCTTGGGGGTGCTCTCGATGATCAGAAAAGGTGCTGTGCCTAAGGACTTGAAATTGGCGTGTGACATATTGTGAATATCGCATCTCTGGCAAACTGACCATTGTTGGCTGTCCCTCAAAACAAGAATTTGATTTGAAGATCAGTTCCACAGGAACTATGCAATATAGTGATAGTTGCAAGTATTGGAGGTGTTGCAGTCTGACCAGGCGCCGGATGTCACATCACACCTTCCATCTGGAACTAGCAATGCAGGAGCTGTGGCCTGTGTCGACTTTACATGTTGCCATTACATAAAACTTCCAAAACCGGCTGCTGAGAATCATGATTGGACGAGCTAGACCAACATGAAGAACTTCGGAAGAAGCAGCAGCTTCAAATGGGCACATAAGGCAGAAAGTAAACAAGCTGGGGTCAAGGGAAGAGCCAGATGGTGGCCAAAGCTAAGATACACAGCTCTGGAGAAGCCAATACTACAGCTGAAGTTGGATTTGGAGGATCTAGATGAGAGCGAGCAAGGAGGCGGTGAGGAGGAAGGCGACAATGAGTACGAAGAGATAGTACCAGCTGATGAGATATACCTAATTAGGCCAAATCAGGGGTGTTGTGACGCTGTCTCATTGAGTAGTCGTTCGTTGATAAGGACTCCAATCATCGTTCAAATTCCACTGCCTGTAGAGGGACTTCTATAAGGGAACTCTCAATGCCAGATTGTAGAGGAAGTTAGGCCTGATACTCTGGTATAGTCTGATTGGCACATGAGGAAGTCCACATGAAGTCCGAGGCAGTACAATATTTGGTTGTCTCATTGAGTGATCGATGATTGTAGTGGATGTAGAGTTGAAATAAAATCGTTTTGATTATCTGATAACATCAATAAGATCGCGTGCAGTCACAGTGGTGGTTTCGGACTTCATATCCTCATCAGAGCACCCCCATGGTGAGACATCAGAATGTTCGGTGAGCAATAAGTATACCTGGCGGGTCAAGTGTGTAACGGATCATCGAGGCACAATCAAGTTTAAAGACGAAGAATGATGTTCATCACACCGGTAGCGTGAGTACATAAGCAACTATATCTGATGCGCTAGTAGTACACGTCAAAGATGTATTTTTTAAACAAAATCACTGGGCCCAACCCGTACTGACAATGATTGAGATTCACCAAATTTCTGGAATCGCTATTGAGCCGTTGGATGATGCAATGAGTCATGTGTGATGTCGGAAATATTGCAGAGCCCTCCTGCGGAGATAGCTTCATACCAGTGGGCACCAGATGTTTTGTGAAATGATGATTTGGGAGCATAATGTTTACAGCGCAGTATTGATATACCCCAACAATAGCTTCGTAGCATCTTCAGAGCGGGGGCTGATCTCGCACTCGAAACGTTTCGGATGGCTGCACAGTACATAGTCAGATTTTGGAGTCGCCATTTCATGAAGTCATTAAGCATCATACCTCACAACCCCAGAACTAAACGCTACATCAGGTATAATATTTCGGCCATATATGTCCCGGGCCTTCTGAATGGTGAAGAGTGACGCAGTGCATGCAATTGCCAGCCAGATGTTCTCGTCAGCAAAATGACGTCCAGGACAGATTCTGAAAGTCCCAATCAGTTTCTTGCTGGTCTGAAATGTGACTGCGTAACGTACCGTCTCCCAAATCCGAAGATGAAATTACTCGGATTTTTCTGCTGAGCTTCGTTTATGCTCATTTCCTGGAAACGCTCTGGCCAGAATTCTCCGGATCGACGAACATAGCGGGATCACGCATCATATACCTGTAAGTCTCAAGGGCATAAGCAACATATATTTGTCGATGCTTGAAATGATACAGGTACCAGATATTTGGAATAACCATGGAACCTTTGGGAATATGGTATCCGCGATACTCATCATCCTCCATGAGTCTATGCGGTATCGCTACACGGTAATAAGACGATTGTGACGGCATAAATAGCTGATACGTACCGAGGGGAACTGGGCAGTTCCAGCTAGCGGAGACTCACTTGTGAGGCACGGCTAGTTCATGGGCAAGGCGGCACATACCGATACACCTCTTTGATCAAGGAATCGATGTACGGAAGCGACTCTCTGTCTTCGAGGTCTGGTAAGCGGTGTCTGCCTACAACGCGGTCAAGCTCCTCTTGAGCCTTCTGTAGGGCGTTAGGGAATAACGTCATTGCCACCACGAAAGTTAATAAAACGCTGCTGGTCTAGAAAGGAATGTAGAAATGTGAATCAGCATTTCTGATAGCTGTTGCTTAGATAACCCACTGTATCCGTTCCCGCTGATTACATCAAGTTAGGAGAGCTTTTGGGATGGAAATGCAACCCCTTACCTCCATACAGTACCCCGCACATCCTTTGATATCGTCCTCATGGTCCTTCGTCATTTTTTCCGTCGCGATGGCATCTTTGATTAGAGATAATACAAAGGAAGGCTTGGCTGTCCCATTTGCCTATATATGGGAACAGTCACTCACGTCCACCTATGATCTAGCTATATGATGCGCACCATTGACTCTTTGACACTCAGATATGGGATATCAGCAGCTGCTTCAACGAGCGGACGGGCTTTGGCCACATGGCGCATGAAGCTGGCTCCAGGCACCCACGGCGGAACGTACCGCACTAGAATGAGGATATCAATGCTGGTGGCCTTAGATCACTTTGTGTTGCTCACGAATCGGAAATATGTCAATGGTTGTTGCTCCTGGAATTCCTGCCTCTGTGGTTACCGCAAGCGCTTCATCGGCCATGCGGACATATTCATCATCCGCGGTGGAGATACTATGGCCATAAGTAGTCTCCATAATCAGCGCCGCCACATATCTGATATCAAAGGGTTAGCGAATGATGTTTAGAGTGATGCTGACGATGGGTACCGTTTAATATGTGTATGGAACTTATCTGGCGTGTTCAAGAAACCAGAAAGTAACGCACACACTTCTCGTGTCTGGATCGGTCGGTAAGTTTTAAGCGTTGCCTTATCGTTGTATGCGCTTTGGGCCCATTTCCTATGTTTCTTCCAACGTTCGCCGTACTCCATGAACGCCATATCGGCGACCCATCCCAGACTGTAACCATTGAGGTAGGAGCGATCAGCTTGTTGGAGCGGGTCACCCATGCAATCAGCTTCCGTGTTGTGTGAAAGAATGCAGGCTAGTGGCAGAAGTACCTAGTGGCAGAGGGCAGCTCCAGCTTCGCGAAGGCGTCAGATCAAAGTACTTTGCGCTAGTCCGCGGAGATAGCTACCGATAAGCCTTCTTTACTAGGCGCTCAAGGTATGGCAGCGAGTCCCTGTCCTCGAAGTCAGGCAGACGGCTACGTCCCACGACGCGGTCAACCTCTCCCTCAGCCTTCTTCAAGGCATCAGGATAGATGACCATAGCCAGAAAGAAGGATAACAGCGTGGAACGAGACTGAATCGGGTGATTATTGGCTGTAGATTGAGTCATAGTCAGGATGACTTACGGTATCTGTAGCAGCTGCTCATGCAATGGGCTTAGTATCCGCACGGCTGGTAGCAACATTTTTATGCCTGCGTACAAAACACCGGCCACTCCTTTGATATCCTCTTAGTGTTCGGCCGTTAAAATCCCTGCGGCAGTGGCATCTCTCATCAATGATGAGACCAGGCAGGGTTTTGCTGTTCCTTCGTTCTGCCAACACGAATTAGAGTCGCAGTTGGCCAAAGACAGAAGTAACACCGATATGCTACAGTACCATCGCATTCTTGACATTTTCATATGGAATATGATTCGTAGCTTTGACTAGATGACCAATCTTGATCGCGCGTCGCATGAAGCCTGCGCCGGGTAGTCACGACGGAACATAGCGCACTACGAGTGTCACAATTATGAGAGCACTCCATACCTCAAAAGCAAGAAACTCACGGAATGGGAAGAGATCAATGTCCGCTATGCGCACATGAAAATCGTCGAGCGAAGCGATGGTATGGCCATGCGCCGTCTCGATCACCAGCGCGGCAAAGTATCTGTACGAGCACGATTCAGAAGTATTAAAGCACCGTTTATAGCCCCGAGTATCGACACACCGTTTGATGTGCTCAGCCAATTGGCCTAGAGTGTCCCGCAGTCCAGAAAGGAGCGTGTGCACCTCGCGTTGCCGTAGCGGCAGATAGGACCTGAGCGCCGCCTTGTCATTGAACACATTCTGCGCCCATTTCCTGTGCTTCTTCTATCGTTCGCCGTACTTCATGACAACCAAGCCAGAGTCCCACCCCATGCTACCGGCGCGTCAAGACGGTCAACATCTACACGCCGAGCTGCAGACTAGAGTACACACATTTCGTCGCACAAAATGGTTCGCGGCCTGTCGGAGTATATGGCGCTCTTCTTGTCCAACAGGTCCCGCGCCGCCTGCACGCTGTTCAAGATGACGACCGGGTTCTTGAAGAGGCGGATGTAGACGACGTCCCCTACGGTGGACGCGGTGAGCGTGCACTAGATACGTCCAGCGTGTATGTGTGTCCTTACCGTAAATCGCCGCTGCATGTAGGTCGAGGGGATCTGGTGCGAGTTGCCTATGAAAGACAGGGGCCTGGGGCCGGGCGGGAGGTGTTTCTTCTGCGTACCTTGGTGACGGCGGTATAAGCCTCGACATACCGCAACCAGCAGCAGTGCCGCGACTGCAGCAGCTAGGTCAGACGTCCGCAAACTCGGCATAACACTACTACAGACATCCAGGGTACCTGACAGACACTCTGTGTATCGGGGCGCGTACGTAATCCCGTTCGACGTGCGTAGCGAACTCCGTCCTGCTTGCAATCGGCCGGGGAGAACGCAGGCTGCACGCGCGCACATCCTAAGGATGTATGACATCAGCGCATCGCAGCAGAGTCCCCGTACGCGCATACCTCTGCACGCGTGATCCCGCGCCATTCGACAAGGACACGTGATCTAGCGCTCGATTACCGAATGCGCAAGCGGGACCGTCTACGAATGTCAGATTCCTACTACTGGGTGCTGAACGACTGAATGCAATCCCCCCACCTCTCGGGAACGACCAGCTGTCGCACGCGGTGCTCGTGGCTAAATATGGCAGTGAGGTTGCCGTTTCGTCTGCAGCCTGCGCATAGCTGTCTAGCACACAATAGACGTCACTCACGCCATGCCCTCGCATCATAAGGAAATGATGCACGACCCATTCATCGCAACATCAAGCTCTTCCCGTCAAATCCCTGCAGCTTTCTCAAAACTTGAACATGGGTACAGTGGGGTCCAGTGTGAACGTGCGTCTCGAACTCGGAAAGGCTGTGAGGTCCCAGTCACCAGTAATTGCAGAGGGAAGACAGAGTGGTATGGATGGCAGTAATGAACTGATCTTGTGCAATCTACATCCCCGCCGGCCTCCTGCACTGCGCTTTACCACAACGCAAAAATGAGCGCTGCTCGAGGATGGGTCGAACGATGCCATCAGCACTAGTGACGATTATCCGTGCACTTCGGGTATGCGTCGCTACGTAAGCCCCTCTGCGATAGATCAATCTCTCGCCAATGGTGCATTGCGGCTGACGGGATATTCGCGATGAAACGGCGTTTGTAGGAGCGTGGTCGGGTACTGCTACAAATTCGAATTCCGAGCGGCATTGTGGAAGGGATACCTTCGCGAATCTGGCGAGCTGTGGACGTGGTTCATCAGGATCGGATTACATAGTGCGATGGTATAAGAGAGGTGTATACATGGACACGTAAAGTGCTAAATCACAGTATTACCGTGTCCTTCGACCAATCGATTTCTGTCCAAGGTCTCAGTCGTGTAAATGGTCCTGCATTCATGATGCGTGCCCTGCAGCAATGAAATCAGAATGGCGTGGTCTGCGCTGAAGAATACTGAAGTCACGGGCAGTCAAACGTACTGGAGTATGCCTCGGCCACGCAATTTTGGATACCAGAGTGATGTTAATTCGGTCCAGAGAGGCATAAACCGATCTTGCCACATGCCAAAGCCATGCGAGCCATCGTATATAAAATTGAAATAGACGTGTTCAAGCCGGGTGAACCTTGGGCGGGATAGTATACCATCGATTGGGCAGCAGTCCCCGAGAACGTTGGAAAGCAACTCATCGTCTCTGGGAGTTTCGAATCTGTCGAACTCTATCGAGACTTCCCGGATAGCACGGGACGCAATGTGAGATAGAAATCGCGGCACCCATAAATGGTGGTACTCTCGAAGAGGAGGAAATGGTAGATACACCCATAATCTCTCGAGGCTTGTGTTGTTTGATAGGTTCAGAGCTCGGTCTGCGGGACATACAGTGTGTTATGCACCAGTGTTGAATAATACTGGACTACATACCGACTAGTTCCGAAGGCCCAGCAACCCTGGATGGCCTGGCGGCTCCCAAAAAACCGAAGTCCATCAGTGCTGTTGGGAAATGATCATCGAAAACGGGTAGCATTATTGTAAGGGAGAGGAGCGCTGGGCCTGCGGACCGCAAAAGCTGCTGAATAGTTGAGCTCTCGATGCATTTGAGTGGTATTGTTTCTAAAATGAGATGTCGGCAAGATGTCGGCAATGTTGCAGACAATACTTGATAGAAAACCTCTGCACCACCAATCTCAACCCCCCAACCCCTCCCGAACACTTCAATCCGGCTCAGATTCGGAGGGGCCAGTCGCTTTGAGACCCGTCTCGGTAGCCTCGCATCAGCAAATCTCACCGCATTGTTCACTTCTGTCGATAGGGTTTGAAGGCCTTTCAGCGCACAGATGAGGCGACAGAAGACCCTGACAGATGGGAAAGTAACACCAACAAGGGTTAGGTGAGCCACAGATGCAAAGGCAGTTAGGTGAATGAAAACTGTATGTGGCATAGATCTGGGCCAGTCTAGTTCCTTGATGGTGAGCTCCTCAAGACGCGGAAGAAGGCCAGCAAGCATTGCGGCAAATGCTCCCATATGCGCCACCTCCGGCTTGCGACCGACTGTCACGGTTGATTGCTCTTTAGAAGGTCCACTTTCGCCTAGAATGGTCACCTCCGTGAATTTGATTCTATATCTTGGCACCTCACGAGTCCATAATGCAAGCTGACGGACATCATATATGTCGTACAGCCAGTCGGGACACAGCCGATTCAGATGAAAGCGGCTCCTCGTCTGCCATATTTTACAGACCAGCTCGCATGATCGTAAGGCCCTAGGTTCGTTCCATAGGAGGTCGAGGATCCGCTCCCACATTTCGGGGGGCATCCGTGACCACGGGGGCTCGAGGAGGGTCTGAGGCTCTGACCGCAGGCCAGTTGAATCATTGGTGGCGATAACTCCTGCATCCGACATTGGATTTTGCGGGGACAACTTTGAACTCTATTAAACCAGCGTGCTCCGACCGTCGTCTAAGCGAGGTGCTCACCAACGGCTGGTTGTATGCGTATGAATGGCGTACGCTGGACGTCGTTGCAGAAATGGCACTGTCGTGGAGCCTACGCATACGGAGCAACTGGTTCTATGAGGCAGCTACGGTTTTACGTTAAACGTAATTGGTTCACGTGCATAGCTATACCAGGACAGGTTATAATCAAAGACATCCACTGGCTTGCACAGGGTGATACAGCAAAGAGCCCTCGCGCTCAACGAAACTAAGACAGAACTACGATAAGGATCTGCGAAGCGCCGAGGAGGGGTATTTATTCACGTGCTGCGACATTTGCCCACCTACTCCTCTCGCTGAGAGGCGAAGTCGTTCCGCGCGTTTCGCCCGTCTATGTTACCGCCGGTACCTCCATTGCGTTCCTGGAAATAGAAAACATGACACGGGCACCATCTCGAGGCCTCCTGCCCTGGCCTCATCCTCGGGTGCAAGGTCGACCCTCGGCCGGGTGATCATTCGGCCCTTGCCTTGTGGCTGATCTGCTGTTTCATGCGGTCCTCTCTACTGCCAGCACACTCTACTGCCAGCACACCATCCTTGCGAATGTCCTTCAATGTTGTCGCTTGGTTTTCCTCGTTGTCACTGTACTGACCCACGGGTCGACGCTGCTTTTCCTGTTGTCTCCCAACATTGTTTGCCGCACCGGCCATCTGGTTGACTTCTCCTTGCGGACCATCTTTGACAACGCCTTCCAGCGTTCCTTATACCGCGCGGCGCATCTGCTCACCACCCATCCTGATCTGTCAATGGCGGATTGATATACCTGTGTCGCTTCTCCCGTGTCCGAGAAGTTTATGGTACGAGGTAACACAATTAAACACCCAAGAACCAATGCGTATTGAGCGTCTCTCCCGCCTCCTGATGGCAATGTGCGTTTCTAGTCAGGTTGGGTCCGAACCCCCCGACGTGCTCTTCCTTGCCCTGGCCTGGCACTGGCACTCCTGCAATTGCACATTATGGCTAGCTTTGGTGGACGACATAGGTCCGTCTGGTGTCGCGTTCTGAGCATACCCCCTCATCTTCTCAGTCCTTGGCGGTATCCCTTCTCAATGGCGCTGAGACCCAGCAGCACTGCCTCCTGGACTGTCCCATATACGGCAGGGTGTTTTCCTGAGCGGTGCTCAGTCATCGTGCACGTGTCAAAGATTGATGGCTGCATAATGCTCTCCGAGGCTTGATGGTCGCCCACTAGATATCGCGCATGTCGTACCCGTACTCGCCCTTTTCTCTGTGTTTCTTTTGCTACATATTGGTCCTACAGTCATGTTCACCGGCTTATTGTCTCTGGTGCACTGCTCAGTATGTACACGGCCTCTTCTTGACTCACTCAGCACCCAAGGGTGTGTTCCTCAGTACTGTCTCCGGTGCACTTGGGTTCTTAGTGACGACTTCCGATGCTCTCGACGTGCTTCGGTTCTTCATCTGTAGCAATAGCTACCAACGACTGCCAACAAGTAGAATGCAACAACGCATATAGGCTTGTGTGTTGTAGGATACAAAGCGACTCAGTTTGCTAGCTGTGGCTGAGCCTTATGAGAATGGTCCTGACGCATTGTCCTAGAAACTACCTATCAGTCTCCGGCTCTCGGCGCGAATCTGAAGCTATCGGGGCGTATCCTAAGGTGCAACACGTTCTTTGATCTTGCAGATCCGCTCCTTCGTGCTGAACCGACGTCGATATTGTTCCACCCTTCACCCATCCACAACGAGGCGGCTATCTGTGGGGTGCGCGGCTTTGCTCATACTCTCGCGCCCTGTTTCTTTGTCTAGTTTCTGGTCCAATCCCATGGTTCTCTCTCGACTCGCAGGCCCGCTCGCCTTCTCTTCACCAGTGCCCCACTCACACTTGGTACCAATTACCTCTTCGTCGCTGTGAGAAGGCCGGTCTTCTTAAGTTTGCATGAGACATAATTCGTAGCCAATGCCTGTATCCTCGAGATAGAGCGTTTCGACTGCATGATATGAAACTCATTTCTCAGATAGGTAAATAAACATTGAAATATTGACTGACGGCTATCCTTATCTACATCAATCCTAAAGTGCATCTTCTTCAGGAATGCTGCAAACGTATCGGACATCTCGCTGTCCTTGGTGAACACATTGAGGTAGTCTGTATATATGAATGTTCCGGAGCGGTTTACCCGCAAATTTATTCCTACAAAGAGCTATGATATTCTGAACACCGGCTGTTGCGACTTCTGCCGATGAGCGCTACAAGCCCATTCCAGTATCGTGCATGATTATGCTTATGCTAAGTATTCTCGCATGCTTTCAGAATACATCTCAGCGATCATAGGAATATGCAGGCGAGCTCGAACGAGACGAAAACAGGATCATAGATATACTTTTTTTCGTCGACGGTACGATTTCAAGATCCTCGTCATCATAGAGGTAGTCTCACTTTCTCGGCTCAGCCTCTAACTTCTTCAGGCGGATGCATCGCCTCCTCTTCAGTCTGAAGAAATGGGCGAAAAGCCATTGATTGGCCGTGAATGCCTCCACATCCTGACATTAATCATGCAATGGATTACCTACTGTTTGCCTATGCAACAGCCACATACGTAGTCCAAGGCATCTTTCAGGCCTCCAGTATTGAAAGGTCCACTGGCTGCCATGCTAAGATCACCATCTGATGATGGCTTTAGCTGGGTCACCATGGTGGGAGATTGTTCACAGCCCACTGTATTATTTTGCCAAGCCTTTCACAAAAATCATATCTTCGTCCTGAAGACCCATATCAAGCTCTTCTCTTGAAAGCAAGTGCCAGCTAGGGGGATTGTGACTCATATAGCTTACCACTCGGCAATGTTCGCAAAATAGCGCACTGTAGTATGCACAATGCTGCTGATCTTATTTTGCACTCAGTAAAGCGGTCAATGTGTATTTTTTGCTCTCTGAGATTATATAGGACAAGTTATTTCACTATAGGGAGTACTCAAGCACAGGATCTAGAGTGAAGGAGTGCAAGCACTTCCCGATGCTACACTGCATGTTACAGTTCTACCAGGTACACTCAAATATTCCGTTTGACGCCTCACCGTGTATGAGGACTTAGCGTTCAACCGCTGTACCCAGCGCTCTATTTCTAGGGGCCTCCGCTCAACCGTAGGCCCTGTTTCATGTATAACAACCCTATGCCCACTTTCTGTGTCCGCATCTCGTTCTAGCTGATATTCTGTGTCCAACCACAGTAGTTCTGTGTTTCATCTCTTGTTGCGCTCAACCGCAACACTTCTCCTTTATTACTTATATCGTTAGCTCGACGGACTTAATAGTAGTAGTACCAAAGACACTATGACCCCGATTAACGGATTGCAGTATATAACCTGATGTAAATATCGGTCGAGTTCCTCAGCTCGACCTTGTTGAATTCAAGGATCTTATACACATTCTCAAAGGCTTGAGCAATTAAGCCTGCAGCTTGTATATCGACGCTCTGACTCAGAGGAGTCCGACGGAGTAGTGCGCTACTCGATACGCTGAGTAACTCGACTTAGTTATTCTGCGTTGAACGGATATTCGATCCGTAACACTGCACAGGTATATGACACAGGTGGAGGGTCTCAAAATGGTGGGTTGCTTGTCAGCTTCCTGCTGGGTTCCCCTTAGGCCAAGGGTTTGGCC
Source organism: Wolfiporia cocos (assembly GCA_029448655.1). Classification (NCBI taxonomy): domain Eukaryota; kingdom Fungi; phylum Basidiomycota; class Agaricomycetes; order Polyporales; family Phaeolaceae; genus Wolfiporia; species Wolfiporia cocos. Next base: position 3,121,108 of record JACCLO010000010.1, on the reverse strand, counting down.
ATAGTGCCTGAAGGCATTATTCCCCAGAGCCCATATCCTCACTGTCTTTGCAGATGATGAGGGTGCAATGATGATGACAAGACCTGTAGATAAAACTGGCAGGGTGCCACTTGACAGCAACACCAGGCCAGGAAAGCAGTTCTATTCAAATGTCACAAGCAACTAACTTACTTATTGTAAGGCTTGAGGGGTAAGGTGACTAGTTGACTTAGAGTGGTAACAAGTCAAGTATGAATGAGTTACAAACAAAGTGAATAGAACTGAGGCTCTAGTGCTCAGTTGCTTGAGTATATATACATGCTAGTAAAGACCCCTAGCACCATAGTAGTGCCAGACCGACGCTCAGACACAAGAGGATAATACTTGATTAAAACCAAGCTGAGGATCAGACTTGGTATGTTTCTACTATATATACATGGACCTATGTATGCAACTGTGTATCTCACATACCTGTAATGAATATGTGGTGACTAGGTAGTGAACTAGAGCTAATAGACTTCATTAGACCTTTGTCAAGAGTTTTTGTGGTTTAGAACATGTGTAGTATGGCTGGGGATCTGTGATGTGTGGTAAACATGTGTATCTACTGATCCCTGAATTGTGATTGAGTTAAAGTTATATGAATGCTTCCTGGAATGTATAGGTGGTTCTGATATTCTCAGGGATGCTTCTGTGAAGTGTGAATTATGAAAGAATCAAACTTAATCTCTGTGTGGCCTTTGACCATATATATCTCTGGTAGATCAAGAGTTTGTTAAACCTTGTGTTTAGATGTTGCCTTATTGTAGCCCTGTGGTACTGGGGTTATTAGAATGTTTCCTAGGGCTTCTGGTGTGTTGTGATATTGGTGTGGAGTTTGGGTTGTCTTCTTGGGGCTTCTGTGATAATGGGATTTATTGGTTTGTTTGCAGTATTATTGCTTTATGGATTTTATTGGAGGGTTTAGATGGAGTTGGATTGTCTTTGGAATGAACCATCTGAGATGTGAATTGGTCTGGAATTTATTATGACTGGTTCTTGAAATCCTGACAGGTAGGTCCTAAGACACCCTCAGCCACACCAGTAATGGTTTGTGACCGTTGCATGTGATATATTTCACTGAGGATTCCATTAGCATTATGATCACATTGGCTGGGTAAGGCCAAAGCATGCCTGGGCTTCAGCCGAGGCTCAGTATTATGACCAAAGTTATGTGTTCCTGCAATGACCTTTTTCAGGTCTAGATTCCACTTGTGGCTTTAGGCAAAGTCTGGTGGTTTGTAGTTTGGCATCATGGCAAAGCTTATGTAAGCCATTTCCACAATCATGTGCTGTTGTGCCATCTTGTAGCCCAATATGGGAAGTATCATGTAACACTTAAGTGCCCATGTAACATGTGCTGGCTAAGGCATAAATTGCAAAAGAAAATACAGGACACAAGTCTTTTGAAGATGAAATCCTGTACAAAACTGTGACATGGAGATGGGGAGGAGTGACAGAGAATGGGGACAGGTAGAATAGATTCTTGAGTACATCAGGATACATTTATGTACTCTGAATGGATAGATCTGAATACATTGTGGCACATTTGTATCTGTTATTGTCATTCATTGTAGGACTTGCTGAAGCAACTCTGAGATATGTCCAAATATACTGAATGTATCAAAATCTAACCTTGATACATCTGGATGTATTTGGAATAGGTAAGATACACTTCATGTGCATCTACAGTGTATCTTAATGTAGTCTATGGTCCAGCTAGTATCCAGATGTGCCCAGTGCATCTGGATACATTTAAATATCTTGAATTCTCACTGGGAATAATATAAGAGGCTCAATTGTATTTTATAACACAGTGATGTGTATTTGTACTGAGGAGTACAGTTCTTGACCTGGGTGCACATACATAAGCCCACTATCTAGTTGATGTTCATGAGAAATGGACAAGGCAATGGGATTGTCACAGATTTGGATGTGTTATAAAGACATAAGCCAAAGCAAATGTGCATTTGTCATGTGCTGGATAGCTTAAGTGAAAAGTCCTAAGTTGTGCTAAACTACAAGAGATGCTGGACTAGTGGCCCATGCATAAGAGCATGGGAATTCAACCTGCATAAATAGTAGGACCTGTTATGATATTAGATGTGGACAATATTTCATTCCTCTTGACTACCCCCAAGGACAAGGGAACATAGTGCTTAACCACTTGTGCTGCTTCATACTGTTACAATTTTTATTTTTCTACACATACAGAACTCACCATTGGGTGAGTATGATACAGGGACTTGTCGTGCAACTGACCCCCCTGGAGTTTTGTGATATTACTAAGCATAACCTCAGTTGTACTAGCATATAGGGCTCATTTCAGATTTGACAGATCTAACTCTGTCACTATTTTGTATTTATCATTTAATCCACAGATGGCATTCAACCACCACCAACTATCATTTCTCTTCATCATTCCTATCTGGCATTAGAGGTACATCACTGCATACTTACCATACATTTCAGTCTAGCACATACATAGTAGCAGTGACATTTGGTATGACTAAGACCAAGGACACTTAATATGGTATATAAACCCTTGTATTTATGGTCAGAGCTCTTCAGCTTAACCTTGTTGTAATAACAAGAGTCTTATACTCATTCTCAAACTTGGGAAACCAAGCTCCAGATATTCTCAAGTTCAGATGATGAAGTCCTCTTAAGTGCCCTTCAACTTATAGGCAAGTTCTGCCATCGAACTTGTCTATTGAATATATTCTCTTCAGGATATTGAATGAAGTAGCTTGCCCAGGGCTTGCTACAGAAGAACTATATTCACAGACTCAAATATAGTGCTCAGGTACATGACCTGCAGCTGAAGATTTAAACTCATGGACTCAAGTATAATGAACAGGTATATGACCCATAACACATACCAAGCTAGGGTGTGCTCAACCATGCCCTGTTTTGTGTTCATCATTTCACCTTCATCACTACATTTTTATTAGGATTCTAGTCTCATGCCACATCCAACTGTGGTGTCTGTCATGCCACTGATATGATGGGCCTAGCCCCATCATTCCTGTCTATTATCTCACCTGTACCCTATGCCCTTAGCACTGATTGTATAATACTGGTAGTACCAGAGACACTCTGATCTGGGACAGTAGTTAGGTGGTATTAAAACCCATGTACATACTTGTCAAGCTCTTCAGCTCAATCTTGTTGTATAAACAGGTGTCTCATATCCATTCTCAAGCTAAGGAAATCTAGCTCTGCAAAGCAGCCGAGCTCTAAAGACTCTAGGACTTGGGTCTTAGATGAGGCAAGTGCAGCAGCACTTTGTGACACTGAATATTCTCATATAGTTAATGGGTATTTGATCCATAACAGGACCCCCAATGACAAGAGACTTGTCATTGTGTGCCTTTTGGTGCAATGATATTACTGCTGCATATATGAGACACTAGGGGTTCAGCACTTGTTCCATGATAGGTGTTTTTCATGTGATCTTCAGTAAAACTGACTAATCACTATCTACTGGCTTCCTATAGGGTCCACTGTATTATATGCTACCTAAATGTACCATTATATTGAGAAGGAGTATGTATTGAGAAGCAATACCATAATGTTACACAAAATAAGGTAACAGCATTTTGTAAATTACAATATACATAGTTCCAATCTTGAACTGATCTAGATTGTCTCATCTTTAATCCCATGTGCAATACAATTACCAAAATTGACCTGATGGATTGTTGACATGTGCCAAGTTAAGGATCATCCCTCAATAAGGTTTGATGAGATTGACATAAGTACATGCTAGCATTTACATGAATTACAGTATTCAAAATGATACAGTGTACCACACTGGTAGAACCTTTAATAATAGTAGCACTAACAATACATACAAGTGGGCCAATCTGACCAAGGGGGATAGGTCAGGCTGCTAGAGAGTATGTGGATCAACTTGCAGGAGTCTGATCAGAGTTGCAAGTGCCATATGATCAGCCTGGGTCCAACCAGGTGGCAAGAAAGTGAGTTGTTACTAAAATGAGAGAAGGTCATGTCAAGCTCAAATTTAATCCAGAGATCAGTTTTATAGCACATTCCTTATGATCATGACCAACAGTAGAGTATATGTCATAAAGCTTGGCAAACCCTGTGATGGTGTAGTAGACTGTCAAGTTGGATGCCAGCCTAAGGACATCAGATAGTATCACTGATACCTCTTCATGTTGTGGACTTGTCAATGGATGTTAAGATTTTGCCAATGGCTTGAGGTGTTACATGTGACAGGATCTGTAGCATCAAAGGGTGGTGATTCTCAGGATGGACTCATTTGGCAGATAAATATGTAGCTCCTTGAGGCATGTATTGTCTGACAGGCTCAGAACACTGTCTGCATGTCATATGTTGAACACAGGTGTAGGATGTTTTTGTACACATGTCATACCAACTAGTTCCACAGGCCCAGTAGTTGCCGGTAACAGAGTGGAGCGTTCAGCCTGCAGATTGCAACCGCCGTTGGATACTTGAGCTCTGATTGCATCCAAGTGATATATACTACAACTCGAAACGTCGGCAAGTTGTCGGCAGCATTGTGGACTTAACGCGATAAATGTTTTCTGCAGCCCTTGATCCTTTGTAGATTGCACGGTCGCAGAGCAGCTTCATGCGGATGACTTTGTCTCTGTCCCTTAGCACGTCACGCACCCAGGATGCCTACCGGAGGACATTATGTATGCTACACAGGATGAGCTGACGGAATCTATTCAGCTAGAAGAGAGTCCTTGTCTGCCACTTTTGGCAGACCAGCTGATATAAGTTCACGCCCGAGATTCAAGATTCGTGTGCTGCCGCCATCAGCCATCTTGAGAGAGCCCGTGTCCTAGGATCTCACGAATGCCCTGGCATCCGGGGCCAACGTTCGATCCACACCCACACACACGTACATCCAAGTGGCGTCAATTTAGCTCGTTACATGGTAGAGAAACGTGCGCAACAAATACACGCCAAACTATAGGACACATTCGTCAACATGCCGAGCATCTGCACTGCATCACCCGCACTCCGCACTGGCGGCCTCCGACCTCCTCTCCCGTCTGTTCCAACGCGTACGCAGTGGGTATCAGCTACTTCACTACAGGTAGCTCTGGATCACAGGGACTAGAGCGGGGAATTGATAAATCCCAACAGCTTCACAGAATCCTCCGAGCGGGGCATGATCTTACACTCGAACTGCTTCGGATGGCTACACAGTACATCATCAGATCTGAGAGTCGCCATTTCAAGAGTCATCCAACATCGCACCTCGCAAATCCAGAACTGAATGATGCATCAGGCGTGATCTCTCGGCCATGTATGTCACGGGCCTTCTGAATATTGAAGAGTGATGCAGTGCATGCGATTGCCAGCCAGATATTCTCGTCAGCGAAATGACGTCCAGGACAGATTCTGAAATCCCCCATCAGTTTCTTGCTGGTCTGAAAATGATTGCCTGACTCACCGTCTACCGAATCCGAAGATGAAGTTACTCGGGTTCTTCTGTTGAGCTTCGCTTGCCCCCATTTCTTGGAAACGATCCGGCCAGAATCTCTCCGGATCTGCAAACGTGGCGGGATCCCGCATCATAAACCTGTAAGTATCAACGGTACAAGCAATGTCGACGCTCAAAATGAGACAGCTACCAGATATTTGGAAGGATCATGGAACCTTTGGGAATGTGGTACCCGCGATACTCATCATCCTCCATGACTCTATGCGGTATCGCTACAAGGTAATGAGACAACGGAGAGAGCATAAATAGCCGATACGTACCGAGGGGAACTGGGCAATTCCAACTAGCGGAAAGTCACTTGTGAGAGGCGACTAGTTCATGTGCAAAGCGGCACATACCGATACACCTCTTTGATCAAGGAATCGAGGTACGGAAGTAACTCTCTGTCTTCAAGGTCTGGTAAGCGGTGTCTGCCTACAACGCGGTCAAGCTCCTCTTGAGCCTTCTGTAGAGCATAAGGAAATAATGTCATTGCCAGAATAAACGATAACAAAACGCTGCTTGTCTAGGAAGGAATGCAGGGAGGCTTAGCATTCTGGAAGCTGTCGCTTCAATGACTCACTGTTTCCGTTCCCGCTGATCATAGTAGGTTAGGAGATCTTTGAGAATTGACATGAAACGCCTTACCTCCATACAGAACCGCCGCTACTCCTTTGATATCGTCCTCATGGTCTTTCGTCATTTTTCCCGTCACGACGGCATCTTTGAGCAGAGATAATACAAGGGAAGGCTTGGCTGTCCCATTTTCCTATTGGGAACAGTCACTCACGTCCAACACGATCTAGCTATATGATGCGCACCATTGACTTTTTGACATGCAGATAAGGAATATCAATAGCTGCCTGAACAAGCGGCCGGGCTTTGATCGCACGGCGCATGAAGCTGGCACCGGGAAGCCACGGTGGAATGTACCGCACTAGTAGAAAGATATCAGCGATGGTGTTAAACTATACTGTGCAACTCACGAATTGGAAAAATATCGATGATTGTTGCACCTGGGCTCCCTGCCTCTGTGGACACCGCAAGGGCTTCATCCGCCATGCGTACATATTCATCATCCGCAGTGGTAATACTATGGCCGTACGCGGTCTCCATAATCAGCGCCGCCACATATCTGAAATCGATATATCAGTGAATGAGGTCTGAGGGTGATGCTTACGATGGATACCGTTTGATATGCATACGAAACTCATCTGGTGTGTTCAGGAAATTGGAAAGCAACGCATATACTTCTCGTGTCCGGACTGGTCGGTATGTTCCAAGCGTTGGCTTATCGTTATAGGCACTCTGAGCCCATTTCCTTTGTTTCTTCCAACGCGCCGTACTCCATGAATGCCATGTCGGCAATCCATCCCAAACTGCAATCATTGAGGTACGAGCGATCAGCCAGTCAGCTTGTGTTAACTATGCAGTACCAACATCTGATCATAGAGAATTGTATGTGGTCTGTCAGAGTATATAGAGCTCTTCTTATCCAGTAGATCCTGCACAGACTGAGCCGAGTTCAATATGATCACAGGCTTCTGGAATATGGTTGCGTAAATAATGTCCCCTGTTCCAGTAAAATATTTAACTCATAACCGAGGTGCACCAGCAGGTAACATACCATATTTGAGCTTCCACTGAGCGAACTGCTGCTGCAAGTACGTCGGAGAGAATTGATGTGAATTCCCTATGAAGAATAAAGGTCTGGGCCCCGGCGGCAATTTCTTCCCTTTGACATAATTCTGTCGATTACCGTAGTGACACAGGACAACAACGAGAATGATAGTAAGCATGACTGCAACATCATAGTACCGCAGAGCCATGGTGTGCAACTGAGCAGTCGCATTGCAGTTGGTTTGCCCGAGAGAAGGTCTATGCTTATCGGACCCCCACTTGATATAGATACGGGTACCTCATGATCGATTGCAACTCCGCATGCTCGTTCTTTCAGTCCTCATGGCCTAATGAATACCGGCTGCAATGTACCATTACACCGCTCTACCTGCGACTGCGTGACCTAATCTAGCCACGATGAGTCCAGTGGATCTAAACCAAGTTAGGGTGCATACGACATTTCTTGGAGCACAATATTAATGTTCATCCCATATCGACGCATCCTGACAAAGTGTCGTTCTAGCTGATATACGCTCCCCGTGGAGGTTGGTTCGGGACAACGAGTGAGTAAGTTGGCCCCTGAGGAACGTAACCGGCTCGGAGCGCGCTGTTCATAAAATCACGCTACAGCACTCGCCAAGCTGGAAGACGCCCGCAAAACCCAATTGGAACTCTCGGAAGAGGCAATTTTGGGCGCTTCCGATGCCTGCGAAGCAGGCAGATATCGGCAAACACCGATATACTCAACCCAGGGTGCCGCTGACTGTCGTCCAAAGCCAAAGATGAAATTGCTTGGGTATCATTCCTCAGTTTCACACGGCGTTAGACCCTGTGAACCCTCTGGGCAGAACTCCAGGGCAGAGGGTGGGGTCTTGAATCATGCACATATTTGATGCGAGACGGAGAACGGCATAAAGTGGATCATAGCAGCGAGCAGCCTACCGGATTTCCAGAGGCCTGTATGATCCGCAATAGTCATATTTTCCCAAGACTCTATAAGCAATGCCTATGATTCATGCGAGGCTAGTGACAGAAGTACCTAGTGGAAGGGGGGAGCTCCAGCCTTGTCAGAGTGTATTGCACTGATCCGCGGAGAGATTACCAACAAGCCCCATTTGCTTAGCTCTCCAGCTATCGAAACCTCGAGTCCCTATCCTCAAGTCAGGCGGACGGTTATGTCCCACGAGGCAGTCAGTCTCTTGCTGCGCCTGCTTCAGGCCATCAGAACAGGTGGCAATGTCCAAGGTAGATGGAGACTAACTCGGGTGATGTATCAGTTTACGGTCAGAACAACTCAGGGCAACCGGTGGCTGCTGCTCGTGCAGTGAACTTAGTATCCACATGGTTGATGGCAGCAAACCCGTGGCCTGTATATGGAACTTCAGCCATTTGTTGAATATATCCTCTTCGTGCTCGGCCATTAATTACCCTGCAGCAGTGGGAACCCTCACCGTTAAGCGATTCCCTTGTTCTGCGGCAGTAATCTGGAGATGTAGTTGACCAGACATAGGAGAAGCATCAACATACGACACTATCATTGCATTTTTCAACGAGCCAGCACCGGAAGTGAGCAATGAGAATATGAACTGTACATGCCAAGGTAATCATTATTCCTCAATGAGGTTAGCACAAATACATGCTAGCATCTACAAGGATTACAGTATTCAAGATGACACTGTGTACCATACCGATGGAACCTTTAGTAAAAGTAGCACTAAGAATATATACAAATGTGCCAATCTGACCAAAGAAAACAGGTCAGGCTGCTGGATAGTATGCAGCTCAAGCTGGGGGAGTCAGGGCTCAGATCAGCAGTCCGACTAAGTGGCTAGAAAGTGAGCTGTCAGCAAAGGAGGGAACAGTTTTGTCAAGCTGAAATTTAGCCTAGAGATCAGTTCCGTAACACTTCCCACCTTGTCATAAGTAACAGTGTAATTGATGCATCTAAGCTTGGTGAACCCTGCATAATATAGTATACTGTCAAGTTGGGTGCCATCCTTGAAGACATCAGATAGTAGCACTAATCCCTCCTCGTCGTGTACATTTGTCAAAACATATTGAGATGTTGCCAATGGCTTGAGGTGTCACATGGGACAGAATCTGTAGCATCAAATGGTGGTGATACATTTGGGACGGATTCTTGGGCAGATCAATATGTAACTGCTTGAGGCATGTATTGTCTGACAGGTTCAAAGCTTTGTCTGCATGCCATAGATTATACATGAGTGTATGACGATGTCAGACAGCGACATACCAACTAGTCCCAGAAGTCCGGTAGTTGCCAGTATCCTTCTGGCTTCTGGAAGCATGATGTCCGTCACGACTGGCAGATCGATATCGAGAGCGGGAAGCGTTATAGTGAGAGAGTGGAGTGTTCGGCCTGCAGACCACAACAGCCGCTGGATACTCAAGCTCTGGACGCATCCAAGCGAAATACACCGCAACTCGAGATGTCGGCAAGCTGTCGGCAGCACTGTGGACAATATTTGGTAGAAGTCTTCTGCGGCCCTGCGATCCTGTGTGAATCGTCTCTCTCGACCTCCTATCTCGATTCGGCTCAGATTGGGGGGAAGCAGTCGCTTTGGAGCTTGTTCGCGTATCGTGTGATCGGTGAAGTGCACGGTATCCTCTGCGTCGGTCAAGATGCTTTGGAGGCTATTCAGCGCATTAATGAGGCGACAGAAGGCTCCGACAGACGGAAATCGGACCGTCCCGCTGAGCGAAAGAACAGTAACGGATGCGAAGACCTGCAGGTGCAGGTAAATCGTATGCGGCATCGACGCAGACCAATCTCCGGACTCGATGTGGATTTCCCGAAGGCACGGGAGGAGGCCGCCGAGCATCGCAGCGAATGTCCCCATATGCGCCAGTCCCCCACCGGGGAACACTCCCTGAGCTGAAGGCCTTTCCAATGATCCACGGTTGCCGAAGATCTCCACGCGGTTGAATTTGCCTCTGTACCTTGGCACCTCATAGACCCAGGATGCCCACTGGCGTACTTCATGCGTGTTGTACAGGACGGGCGGACGGAAGTGATCCAGCCAGAAGCGGCTCCTCGTCTGCCACTTTTTACAGACCAGCTGGCACGCTTTCAACGCCCGAGGTTCATCCCGGAGGCGATCGATAATCTGCTCCCACATTTCAGCTGGCATCCGCGTCGACGCGGGTTCAAAGGGGATCTGATACTCGTGAGGAAGATCCTGGTGTTGTGGCCCGTTGGAATCCACAATGTCGAGAATACCCGTATCCGCCATCGTGCCTTACAGCAGTGGAGTAAGCGCTAACGTGCTAGCGCATGCAAGCAATGTGCTTACCTGCGGCTGTCATATGCTCAGCAAAATGGTATGCAGTATGCCGCTATTAACAAAATGTGGTGCACGGACGCGCGACGTATAAGGCCTGTGGGCTGTGCAGGGTATCCGTCAGTGAGACGTGAGATTGCTAATATCGGGCACAAGTTTGCGGGGGAGGAGAATGGAGCGCGCCAATGTCCCTTCCTTCCGCTGGAGTTTATCATGTATTGTGCCGGGGCGGGCTCCATCCGCACACAAGGACAGCTTCCATATACACGAGGACTGATACTTGCAGTCCCGTAGCTATCAGGCAGGGGAATCGTGTACAAGTCACACGTCAAACTGATACATTGACTGCACCCATGTCCAGGCTGTGGCCGTTATACAGCGCGCACCGTGGCGATGTGGGTTCGCCATAGCCTAAGAAGTTCGTGGTGCCCCCGACTGCGCACAGCTTCAGAGCGCCGTCATCCAAAGATATAAAGAGCGCTCTATATTAGCTAGCATCAAGATATGCACTGCAACATCACCTTGATGACATTCGAAGAGAGCAGGCTTGGGCTACGTAACTTTGTGCGACGCCGTCATTGCGTCTTGACCCCATCCTAGGACCTCACATACACCCCGGCATGCCAGCTACTCGCGCATCGCAACATCCAGCAGTGCGGGTATTCGGTTCACGCACACACGCACGCGTCGCCAAGAAGAGGTGTAAATTCGTGCACCGTCGCCATCATTTGGCTTGATAGTGTGTGCCCAACCACACGCGCGCGCGCACGCCCGAGTGTCGTCAATCTAGCTCATTACAAGGTAGAGAAACGTACGATTACACGCTAAGCTATAGGACACCTTCGTCGACACGCCGAGCATCCGCACCGCATCGTCCGCCTGATTTCCGCACTGGCGATGGCGATGGACAAAATACACACGAGTTGGCTTCTCCCCTCTGACGTCATGACGGTCCGACGCACGTGGCGCCTTCAGGTATTCTCGCCTTCAACGATAGCCTTCAAACGACTACTGATAGAACACTGAGAAACATACAAAAATGCTTGCCCTATACTGAATGCAAAGCTCCAGGTGTACTGTGACTGTCCCCTTATGCAGCGTTCTGTATAACTACCAACCTATCTCTGGCCCCCGATGCGAGCCTGAAGCTGCCTGCAGATCTCCTCCTTTGTATTAGGGTCAGATATCGATGCCATTCCATCCTCACATACGCCAGCATGATGCGGCTGTCTGTGAAATGTGCGGGTTTTCTGTTACACGCTCGCTCACACGGTTTGCATGGCCTTTGAAACTCCGCGGTGGCTGAAGCGCAGGAGGGTGGCTGGGGTCGGCACGTCGTTTTAAGCACTTGAAGCTTACAGATAAGTGATGCAATGGTTTGTCGACGGGAGAGCTACTCATGTCAACTCTATTCTCATGATAAGTAGAATATGTTAGCACATATGTAAGGCCCACAAGCAAAGACGTTCAGAAACGAGTAACTCTGCGTGTCTGCAACGTTCACGGCACGCTGACACCTGTTTTGAATGTCACGCGAAGAAGCCACTCAATATTGATTTCGCCGTCCACAAGAAGGATTCCGCATATGAGAAGAAAGGCGAGCTTACTGCAGAATGTCGAAATCGCATCAAGAAGAGGAGGCGGGAAAAACGAAAGGCTGATGAAGATGAGGAGGACAATGAAGCTGAGCTTGAGCGCACACTTCAAGTCGTAGTCGCCGCGGTCCAGGTCCAGTGGACTGAAGACATCGACACCCACGTCAATTGCCGGACTATGCCAGTCACGAACACGCGCGGTCGTCGCCGCCAGCATCAGTCCATCAATGTGATCGGGTACAGATACATTAATTGACTGTACCCCCTCCTGTATAAGTTGTTACATCTCAACACTATCTCTATGATGTTATACATGGCATGCTCCCGTAATACATGGTCAGAACCACTCCGAGGTTCCCATCGTGTCGCTTTAAGGCCGTGCGTCGCTGAAGCGCCCGGGTATTGAAGACTTCGTGTCGCACCAGCAGCTGAAACACTGAAGCGCCGCGCCAATTCCTCTGCGCTTCAGCCACCGCGGAGTTTCAAAGGTCACGAGTTTAATTACCCGCTAACTAATAGAATAAGAGAAAAACATATTGTATGGCAATGCGAGTCCACCCAACCCCCAGGGTGTGTGATCACCCTGCTGCACCTTGCTCAGCCACTTCCGACACCTCGCTGATGCTCGGTGTCGTCGTCGCTTCACTTGTGGTGCCTCATAAACCTCCCGGTTACTCTTAAATTTTCTAGCAGGTATCTACAGTATAGGCCATTTACGTTACAACATCCCCGTGGCACTGCACAGGGAGGACGCGCGAAACACGGTCAAACGCCGCGCGCGCGTTGTAGGCGCTGTCCGTGGGAAATGGCACGGGGGTGGTGGCGCGCGCCCTACGGGCCAATGAACGCACGGTTGCCACGCGAGAACCACATGGTTTTCTTCCACGGCCCTTTAGTACTTAGATGCAAACCGTGTGGGACATTAACCACGCAATTTCGGACAGAGGTGTCACGACATCACGCATGTCACACTAAGTCACAGAGCATTTGTCGCGTCCTGGGCGAGCTCGCAAGCCCGGGCCGACACAGTGGAGTCCCACCCGGTCGCAATCGTTGAACAATGCTTAAACGTGGCGTAAGTACAGCAGAGGTAGCCTATATTGTTAAGTACCAAGTCATGCAATATCTTGCAGCGGTCATTACCGGAGCCATCAAATACGCTAAGTCGGACAGACCTCCTGGTTTTCAGCACCTCAAATACGCTAAAACGGACAGAAAAGAGACCAGTTTGAGGTCCTCAAATACGCTAAATCCGGACAAACCCTTGAGGGAGTTGCCCAGGGCCTCCGACCTCAAGTCGCTCGCTCCGCTTCCTCGTTGAGCTCCCAATTCAATCTCGTGGTATTCGCGTGCAGGCTAGCTCGCCTTCTCTTCGTCAGCGCTCAACTCGCACAGAGTATTCTCCCCGTCTCGCCGCGAGTAGGCCGGTCTGCTGAATCTTGCGTGAAACGCGAACCGGAGTCGGAGGGACTTCAGTCAATTATCTTAATCTGCCAACTGCCCTTCGCTCAAGAAATCGCAGTTGCGAGCTAGGTTTGCACGCAGATTAATCTGCTAACTGCGGCAGATTAATCTACTGTGACAATAAAATGGCACATCCCGGATTCGAACCAGGGACCTTAGTGCAGATGAGAATAACAGCAGCGCAGCATAATTAGCCGACTGAGCCATTGTGGCAACAGGTACAATTAACCAATTAAAATATATATAACGCAAATCTTACACACAATTTTCGCAAATCATCAAGGCAACTAACTGCTCCAACAAGCATACAGAAATCAATGATAGTGGTAGCTTGATTTACCATGCTTGACCTGGAGCAACTCACCATGGGAAAGCTGGATACACTGGAATCACAGGTCTTTAGAGGCAGATTCATTTGTATTGGTGTTATGGAAGATGTTAAAGCGAAAATGAAGTTACAAAATACTCTATATATTGCTTAAAATGGGGCAGACACCAGTTGCACTGTAGCTCAGTTGGCTAACATATGCTGCGATGCTGTTATTCTCATCTGTGCTAAGGTCCTTGGTTCGAATCCGGGATGTGCCATTTTATTGTCACAGTAGATTAATCTGCCGCAGTTAGCAGATTAATCTGCGTGCAAACCTAGCTCGCAACTGCGATTTCTTGAGCGAAGGGCAGTTGGCAGATTAAGATAATTGACTGAAACTCTACGGAGTCGATGCGTGTATCCTCGAAGGAGAGCGTTCCGATTGCAGGGTATACCTTATCCCTTTCCCGATAAAGGTAAGTAACCATTGATAGATGACCGTCGTTGTTCACATCAATCTTAAACTGCATCTCCTGCAGGTGTCATCTGGAATCTCGCTATGCTTGTCCAACACATTAAGACTAGTCGAGATCTGATCCGTTAATCAGATCATGCCATGACGACTCGTGAGGTCGCGAGATCTGACACTCCAATTGTGAGAGAGCCGACAGCCATCCGCTGGAGCCAATGGCAGGATTCAACAGCGCGGGATGCGCCTGTGGTAGTCGAAATGAAGTCGACATCATAAAGGCGGGTACATGCGATCGCTGTGGCGCGGACGCATCAGTCACGCGAGCGCGTCGAAAGGACTCCGGTAAGTTCAAATCAAGCATTCGACCTCCGACTGATGCCATTGAGTCGCCCCAGCCTACGTCCAGCACAGCTGGTCACCACGCGCACGCACGACCAGTGTCGTCCATCTGGCTCATTACAAGGTACAGAAGCATACATACCAAACACGCGTTGTGTACGCTATAGGGCACATTCGTCATTGACCATCGTCCCCTATCGTGTATTGTCGGTGCGGCATCCGCGTACTGCCTATATCACTCTCATCACAATGCGCATCGTAGCGCGCGCACGCCTGGCGTCTAAGCCAATCTGCACAAGTACACTGAAGTGTGCTGTACGCATCAGTCAAGTCGCAGTGAGAGAGATGCACGAGGCTGAACGTTACTCTGATCCCAAGCCAGCCTTGAACTACTCGATATGGCACTCGTTGAACGAGTGCGCAAGTGGGTTCTTGTTCTTGATCCTGTCCTTGTGCTGCCTTTCTCGAAGTCGTATGCGGTGTTGCAGCCGGCGAGTTTGAAATGGACCCGATTGGCCTACCCAAGATGATAGCAGCGCTCGCCCAGATCCTCTCCAACCTTGTCCTCGGCGGCAACAAGATCTAAAAGTGAATCCCTCCCTCGCCGCGCACACCGCGCCCACGTCTGTCCGGTGCAGAAGGGGTGATCAGCGATCTGCTCTCCTGGAGCACCGACCTCGACTTTCTTGCCCTCGCACAGCCTTCGACCAGTGAAGACAGCGAGTTGTACAGGTCCATGCATATATGCTCCTCCCCTGCGTGTCCTACGGCCCGAACCTCATTGCAGATTTCTAGCTAGAGTCCACCGTACTCCTCCAACAGGTACTTGAGGACAAAGCGAGCGTCAAGATGTATCTCCGTCCCGCAAAGCCGCCCCGACGACACCGCGCCCTGACATATTCCTCACAATCCGCCTCGGCCCGTTGCATGTGTACGTCGCTTATCTCTCCAAAATCGACGTTGCAGAGTAGGCTCAGGACCTCACATTCCCCTACCTAATGCTAACACCCTTCCCAGCCTCCTGAGCCTCCTGTTGGGTGTGGCGCCGCGCCTACTTCTGTTCAGGGTCTGCCAGGTCTGTTCTCTAGGCTTTTGCATTGACTCTCTCTAATCAGGCCAAACGCTTTCGTTTGTATGCACTTCACATGACTTCATCGTCCTAAAATACCTCCCGCAGGCGCGCCTTCCCGAGCTCCACGCCGCGCTCATTCCGCTCGCGTCCGCCACGCCTGCGCTCTTCGGGCCCCTGCTCCTCGCCTTCTTCCTCATGCCCGCCATCAACACCTGTTTGACGCCCATCGTGGCGTGTTTCAACCCCGGCGCATGCGCGAGCACATTCGTCTTCCCGCTGCCCGCCGATGGCGCAGACCGCGAGGGCAAGGTTCCCGACGAACAGGAGGTGCGCAAGGCCACATGTGAGTTCATTCTCAGCCAACGAGGCGCGCCCAAACGCGCCCGTACATGGTGTGGCGTGTCGACGGCGGGACTGCCATCACGGTCAGAGGATGCCTCAAGGGCATGGCGGACGCGCTCCTGTTGCTGCCGTTGCCGCTTGCTGACGCGCGCGTGACCGACCCGCTGGCGATTTGATGGACGACACTGCCCGCATGCGTACTACCAGGGGATCCGAGACTGCTTTGTGTGCGCGCTCGACGGAAAGTCCGTCCTCTTGTCCGCGTTCATTCGCATATAGATCAGCTGGACCAGGTCAGTTGGCGCTTTGCAGGGTCACACGAGACGCGTCGATCGCTGCTGTTGACGGCCACGGTGCCTTCCGTTGTACGGAAGCACGCTTCGATTTCGATAACACGTACAGCGGCCGTCCGTCCCTGTTATATGATAGACTAGCAAGCGACTCGATGGGGCACAGATGGCAAGCGTGCGTCAAGCGCCCCGCCCATTCCGTCGCGTCCCCATCTCTCCCGAGCTGACCGCGTCCTCCTTCCCCGCAGCACCCCGCGCCGTCTCCGTATACCTGCATGCGGCTGGCCCTGCCCCTTTCCCTCAGCCAATATCCGAAGGTGTCTACAGTTCGGCGTGGGAGGTCGCATTGGGCATGCACTCTATTATAGGCGATATCGGCTGGCACGCAGATGGTTGGGCGTTCAACGAACACTTACGGCGTAAGCGGATGGCGAGTACCGACCAATGTCCATGTCGAACGTGTCGTCCGGATCGACTGCATCGAGTTCATGCCTTAGTGTCAAGGCTCGCATGTCAAGGTTGGCTTGAGGTGCGCGTTCGTTCGGTGTTCGAGTATTCAACTGTTATAACAGCTGACGGAGATTGTGCACCAGCGGCAATGACAATGCAGCGTACATGATACGACGCATCACAACTTGATATGTAAGACGATAACACTGATTATGGCCGCGCTGTACTCGGACCTAGGTGTGGGTGATCATACCCCTCGTCTGCAAGACTGTTCTACAAGTCACCATCACTTACACCACAATGCACAATGTTCGTTTGTACACAAGTGCCGGCGATTCATCCGTGGCATTGCGCACGCACGTCTATTAAGGATGAGATACGAGAGCTTGGGACAAGAACGCAAGCTGATACACGGTTGGTAATGGCACGCGTGCCATAGCTGGGTATGTTCTTGGAGATAAAATCTGTTAGGTAGTGCAGGCGTTCTTGAATGCAGTATCGCTATTCTCGTGTTGTACTGTTGCGCAATGTTCCCTACTGAGATAATACCGTGGTGCATCCAAAACGATGGAGAGGAATAGCGAGTCGACTGACAAATGGACGGCATATGATTCGACCACCTGGGATTGTCGCCTTTTTGTCCATTCATGCAGTGTTTGGAAGCGAACCTTCGGCGGCCGAAGACTCGGTATACAAAGACTGTTGGAGATCGCATCACGATGAAATCTCTTCAGCACGAAATCGAACTCTCCATCGGACGAGGTTCGACGGAATGTTATCAGTATAACTAACCTAAAGGACGTTCCATCTGCATACGATAATCTCAAGAAGCACGAGCGGAATTCTGATCGGTCAACAACGCGAAGTAGGTACGTATACGCGTGTACGATGGGGAGCGCAGCAGTCCTAAAGCTATGAATACATGACGGAGACATGGGACACGATGAAGGGCACGGAATGCAAGGATGATCTTGCAGAAACAAGACCAGGTCGTATGAGAGCGAAGTAACGGGTCATAAGAACCTATGAGCTATCACGATGAATAGCCGTCTCGTCGGCGCACTATTAACTCGATCCTAGACACCTACAATGCCACGGCGAAACACTTCCAAATATTGGAAGATGCTAGTACGGTCCAGGGCCTGAATTGACGATCGTCTCTCAAGTAGTGTAGAACGTGTTCATCACCTACAAGATGACAATTGAGCGATTGAGTGTCCCTGGCGAAGACATGAAGTACATACGCGTTTCCGGAGAACACACGCTCATTTCCATTGCCGTAGCCAACATTCAACTTCACTACCAGAGCTCCCCGTTTGTGCCAATCCGGAAAGCGCTTTTTGTAGCGGGTCGCAATTTCCGAGTCCTGACTGGCAGTCTCTGGCCTATTGAAGTGACCGATCGCTCGGTCCTGCAAAAATTCAAGCTCAAACCGCTCCAATCCCTGCAAAGATGGGTTGGATGGGATTGCCTTGATTGACCTCACAATGGACATCTTCTCATTGTTGAGTAAATTTGAGACCTGTTTGTGGTCTTACTTGTAGCCCAAGTTGATCCTCATGATGATGTTACAGATACTCGGGGAGCAAATCTGTGAACATAACCATATGTCTGCAGATTCAAATATTTGGAGAAATTGTTTGCTTCTCCTATACACCACAATGTCAGTGTCAATTATGTCTGTGACAAGAAGGACAAACCAATCTGCCAAGGTATCTCCAAATGCTCTACAGTTGAATCCACACATTGTAGGAGCCAGGAGTATGCTGCTCTCAAGTCACCTTCTGTGTGTGACATGATTTGAGCTTCATGGCATGAAGTAGAGATTTTCTGCTCTTGATCCATAGCACTGAAGAGTTGAGTAGATATACACATGAATGGTCCTCTCTTGTAGCATCAAATCCGACTTCGAGAGTCTTCAAGCAAGATCTAATCAATGTAACAGGTAAGGTTGAAATGTGCGGATCTTTGTGCATCATTTGATGTTGTAAATGGAATTGAACGAGATTGGGGAAGCAGCCCGAGAGCCGATGGAAATCTCTCTGGTTATCCCACTTGGTATGGCTCAATGTCAAGTGGGTAACATCCTGTCCAATTAGGGGAAAGAGCAGAAAGAAGCTATTCTCCAGTTGGATTGAGTAGTGGGGATCGGAGTCCATGCAGGACACTGTCAGCTCTGCGAGCAGCGGCATGTGTGGTCCCAGAGTGCATGGAACAAGTTGAAGGAAGGATTCCTTTGGATTCTGTGGATCAATTATTGCTAGTCTCCGGGTGACCGAGTGTAGCCAGGATGCCGAGGTAGAATCATTGGTCATGAGTAGCTTGGCAAGTGAGGGATAGACCTGTGGATCCAGTCTCATCTTAGAATAGAGACAAGTCAATCTCCATTCATGCCATGCCTTGCACACGAGTGTGCAGTTGAATAGGGCACCTCTCGTGTTGTAAAATCTGTTGCCCGAGTCATCATCAGAGAGTCCGTCGTCCTTGGTCAATTTATTGATGATCACGTCATAAATCTTGAGGGGAATGCGCTCCATGATACATATCGGCAAGGGACGGAGGATCCTGTGCCAATAGCTAACCACTGTAGACTGTTTTCATTGGCCTTCAGGTCCCTCGTACCAGATACCATTGATTTGATAGATGATCCAACGATGCTTTCTGCCCAGCACTGATCTTGACAGCCAGCACGGAACGGGCGGCTTGTTCGAGATGGTTGGAGTAGCAAAGAGCAATCCCATAAACTGCAGCACTCACGTGAATGAATAACTTGTTTGAGATAATACGAGTGAGCAAAGTGCAGTCCCATAATCCGCAGCACTCACCTCGTCCAGCATCTTATTCAAGATGATCGGAGTGAGTAACAGCAATTCCATAAACCGCAACACGCACCTTGCCAGGGATCTTGTCTGATATGATCGGAGTGAGCAAGGAGTAATCCCATAAACCGCAGCACTCACCTCACGAAGTTTCTTGTTCAAGATGATCAGAGTGGGCAAAGAGCAATTCCATAAACCACAGCACTCACATTCTTGACCATCTTGTTCAGGATGATTGGAGTAAGCAAAGAGTAATCCCATAAACCGCAGCACTCACATCCTTGAACATCTTGTTCGAGATGATCGGAGTGAGCAAAGAGCAATCTCATAAAGTGCGGCACTCATGTAGTCGAGTATCTTGTTCTATATCACCCAAGTGAGCAAAGAGCAACCCAGTAAAACCACAGTACTCATGTCTCCGCATTTTGTGTCCTAGATGATCTGAGTGAGCAAGGAGTAATCCTATGAACTGCAGCATTCACCTCGCCGAGTAACTTGTTCGAGATAGTCTGAATGAGTAAGAGCGATCCCGTAAGCTGCAGCACTCACATCGCGGGGTAACTTGTTTGATATAATATGATTGAGCCAGGAGCAGTCCCATAGAGTGCGGCACTCACGTAGTCGAGTATCTTGTTCGAGTTCACCCGAGTGAGCAAAAAGCAATTCCATATCCATAGAGTGCGGTACCTATGTTGCCCGGTAGTGGTTTGATTGACTTCCAATCGAGTGTCATCGACTCCCCATCGGGTGTCGTCCACTCCCCACCCAGTGTAATCCACTCCCAATCGGGTAACATCGATGGCCGTAACATTATTCTTGATTCTGTAGAATCCAAATTGCCGGCCATCTCCATCAAATGTACTAATGAGACTACTGTTGGAATAAACCAGCAGGGGCATACCACTACTCCACCGTGGAGTAGTGGTATGCCCCTGCTGGTTTATTCCAACATAAATATAGTCGAAAGCTATATTTACCCACAAGTTATGCAGTAGCCACGTGAGTGGGTAGCGGCGTTGGGCCGTACTGGTTTTACCAATATTACAACCCGGAGGATGACCTGTGAGGTTTTATGACCACATGGGGGATTGAACCCTCGACCTCTGCCCCATAGCCTTCGACTATATTTATGTTGGAATAAACCAGCAGGGGTAGTGTTGTGAGGTCCGGTCCGGTCCGGTCTTTTGCATGTATTGGGCAGGACCGAGGACCGGGACCAGGACCGGACCGCCATGGGCAACGAGGGACCGGACTGAGGACCGGTCCCAAGTAGGACCGCGGTCCTATAGCGGTCCTAGGACCGGTCTGGACCGGTCCAGGACCGATCAAGTGATTATTGACTTAACTATAGTTTTATATGTCAGAAACTGCAACAAAAGTGTACTTACTACTCGATATATACCAGAATATACATAGTACAGCCAGAAAATTGGCTATGGTGCACTGATTCTTGATTTCTGAAAGTAAAATTGTATACTGAAGTCAACACACAGAAATGACACTGCAGTAACTGCACACCTCAAGTTGTATCTGATGAGATCATGTGTTGCATTTTTGTATGTGCCACAATGAGTAGCATATAACCACCACTAAGCAGCACTCTGCCAGTGATATTGAATGCACCATGCATGTGTACCATAATATGTGAGTGTTAACACTACTGGATGGGAGAATACACAACTGCATGTCAGTCAGCAAAACTAGTGATAATATGAGGACAACCTGTGTGTGCCAAGCATTGCCCAAGACAATAGCAGTGCTTCATTGTATCATAAATCAGAAGGTTTTTGGTTGTTACGATTCATGTCAGCTTCTGTCTGATGTGTTTACCCTAATAGCCAGTGGTATACATGATGCAGACCCACTCTAGGGGGTCTTAAATACTTTGGTTTTATTGTAAATTGGTCAGTCATGGTTCCCTACCTTGGAATAACCACATTATAAGTGCTATTCTACGATAAATTCGGGACCGGTCCAGGACCGGTCCAGACCGGTCCTTACCGGTCCTGCAAAATCTGACCACTCAGAAGGACCGGGACCAGGACCGTGTCAGGACCAGGACTGGACCGGACCGTTGAATCGGTCCTAGTCAGTCCGGTCCTGGTCCGGTCCTTGGTCTTTAGCGGTCCTTGAGACCGGACCTCACAACACTAAGCAGGGGCATACCACTACTCCACCGTGGAGTAGTGGTATGCCCCTGCTGGTTTATTCCAACAACTACAGCGAGTGAGCACCAAGTCAGAGCCTGGTTGTTGCCACCGTAAGACAAGGGTGCGTGCGTACAGCTAAGTCACAAGAGGACCTTGAGCGATCTTGGTTCAAAGCATTAATGCATGCAAGACTGAATGCGACCGCTCCTTACGAATTGGCCGGTGGGCACGCCACAGGGGGGGGGCACAAAGCCAGTTTAAGACCCTGCCCGATACTAGTACTATGCATTACATTTACAGGAATTCAGGAGTAGCGAAGCACCAGGGTCCAGGGTTCTCTAAACATCACCGATTCATCGGGGCCTACGTAGTTCCCGATCTCATCGATCTTAGTGTTCTGCGAACATCAAATGCTCAAGCCGAACAAATCGACGTTGTGTGAGAGGCAGTTCGCTACAGCATTCTACGAAAGCCTACGGTGGCAATGACAAGGAGCGATCGACACAGCCCTATTTCCACACTGCACACGCGTTCGTCAAGAAGCGAGGTTCTGTACATAGTCTGGGCAATAAACGTGAATTTGTGTCCATCGTCCTCGTGGATCACAAACAGACTTCAACGATGCTATTCTCCTGGGACAATTAGATTTCTGAGCATAGGGATAGGATATCATCCGTCCGGCGCTTATGGATCTTGAAACCATGCTGTTGTGGGCTGTGCATATTGATATTGATTCGTGCGCCTCGTGTCTATGACATATGTTGTTCACACTACGATATACACAGGTTTGACCCAAGCCGTGCAGCACAAAGCACGCGACGGCTACGCCTCGACAACAGCCAGTAAGTTCTAGCAGCTCGGATCCTTGGGCATACGTTCGTGTGAGGCAACTGAAATGGCGCTCGATATAGGTAGAGACACTCTGGGAGGCAAGAGTTTGCCTGGTAGTTGCTCGGCATCGATTCACTGGTCGTACTGTCACCTGGAGTCCTCTTTCTCGAACAGTCAGCCTCGCTACGATGTTGGATAAGGCAAGCCCTACAATCAGCAGTATACACTCACACGCAGTTCAGCCAGTATTTGTTCTGATCCTCACAACCGCATCTCACGCACGCACGCACACCCGCGCACAGGTCGTCAGTCAAGCTTATTACAAGGTAGAGAAACGTACGCAACGAATCACGCTAAGCTATAAGACACATTCGTCGTCGACATGCCGAGCATCTGAACTGTATCGTCCGCCGTCTGCATTCGGCGGGGTCCGACCTCCTCTCCCCACTATCTGTGCTTCACACTCACTGCGCGGAGGAGCACGCGGGTGGCGTCTAGTTGCCCTTGGCCTTCACCGCTGTTTGCACGAGTACAGGTGCACGTGAGTCGGCGAGTTCAACGAAATCAGAGGAAATGCACGAGGTTGAGCGCCGACCACTCAATCTGGCCCTCGTCGAACGAGTGCGCGAGCGTGATCTTGTCCTTCGTCCCGTCCTCGTGCCTCGCAACGAGCGTCAAGTTCCCCCCGGGCGCAAACGACTCGAGGTCGAGTATGTCCACCTTGTCGCTCGGCCGCACCTTTGTCGTAGTCCGCCGGGTCCGCAAACGTGAGCGCGAGCATGCCCTGTTTCTTTAAGTACGTCTCGTGGATGCGTGCAAACGAGCGCGCGATGACCGCTATGCCGCCGAAGAAGCGCGGCTCGAGCGCCGCGTGCTCCCGACTCGAGCCCTCGCCGTAGTTGCGGTCCCCGATCACGACCCACTTGGGCCCGCAGTCCCGGTAGTACGCCCCCGTCGCCGGCACGGGCCCGTACTCGCCCGTAATCACGTTCCGCACCTTGTCCGCCTCTCCGTTCTCCGCGTTGATCGCCCCAATCAGGCAGTTCTGGCTAATGTTCTCCAGGAGATCCCGGTACTTGAGCCACGGCCCGCCAGCAGAGATGTGGTCCGCCGTGCACTTGCCCTTCACCTTGATCGGCAGGCCCGTCGGCGTCTTGCCGTCCCACGGCTGGAATGGCTTGAGCAGCTGCAGACGCTCAGACCTGGGGTCCGCGGCGACCTGGACGGAGGCAGGGTCAGCGGGCGGGAGCTGGAAGGTGTTCTGTCCGGGGTCGTAGCCCTTGGGCGGGAGCTCGCTGTCAGAGGGGTCCGAGAACTTCAGCGGCTTACCGTCCGAGCCAATCAGGGTGTCCGTCAGCGGGTTGAAGCGAAGGTCGCCGGTGAACGCAAACGCGGTGACGATGTCCGGGACGCGACGAACGCGTGCATCGCGGGTTTCGTGTCGTTACGACCAGTGAAGTTGCGGTTGTACGAGGTGATGACTGGTAGGCGTCAACGGCGGCACATGGTCAGCGCTACAAAGCACGCACTTGAGTTGGCTTCGCCCTTCTTGACATCACGGCGGTCCCACTGTCCAATGCACGGTCCGCACGCGTTGGCGAGGATGAGCACGCCGACGTCCTCAAACGCCGCAATCTGGCCGTCGCGATCGATCGTCGCGCGCACCTGCTCCGAACCGGGGGTGACCGTAAACTTGCTCTTGGCCTGCAGACCGTGCGCGGCAGCTTCTGACTTGACGATCGACACCGGGCGCGACATGTTCTCGTACAACGAATCGGTGCACGAACCGATCATAGCAATCTTGAGCTCCGCGGGCCATCCGTTCTTCTCGACCTCCTCCTTGAACTTGGAGACGGGCGTCGCGAGGTCGGGGGTGAGCGGTCTGTTGATGTGCGGCTCGAGCTCAGAGAGTATCCGCGGGGCACGTTAGCAGACAGGAGGGTGGCGGACAGGGACACGCACGATCTCGATGTGTTGGTCGTATTCCGCGCCCTTGTCGGCCTGGAGGTCGTGCGAGAAACGCTGGGCGTACTTGGCAATGTCCCCGCGGTGAGTGGGCTTGAGATAGTCAAGCATGCGGTGGTTGAACGGGAAGAGGGACGTCGTCGCCCCAATCTCGGCACTCTTGTTACAGATCATAGCCATGCCCGTGCACGAGAGGCTCCCCACGCCGGCGCCCTTGCACTTGACGATGGCGCCGGTGCCGCCTTCGACGGTGAGGATTCCGGCGATCTGGAGGATGACACCCTTGGACGTGACCGAATATGTCACACTACTGACGTTGTACTCTCACTCGCGATGCTGGAGCGCAGGCAATTGGTCTCCACCAGACATTGCCGTCGTGCATGAAGCCAGAGATGGCAGATTCGGAGACCGCTGCGAGGCCAATAGCAGGTCAGTCCTCTGGATAACGCTCTGAGAAGGAACAACGCTTTGGGTATGAGTTCGTAGGATGTCACGTATCGCCTTCGGACGAGTACAGAGATGATAGTAAGGAAGCAGCAGACACGGACGTCTTGGAATTCTTGTGGCACCAGTGTCGCCCTACTCGACGTTACGCCAATTCCACTGCCGGATGCGCCATTTGCACTGGGAGGAACTGCTATCTTAGCACCAGCTGATATCATTCCTGGGCCTGCTCCGGGGTGGACGAGATGAGCTCGCAGTAATCGGTCATTGAACACGGCAATATCACCGGCGCGTCAATTTTGGTGTATGGCTGTTCCAAACCAGACTTAATAGTGAGCTTGCTGTTCTCCTGTTGCCTTCGCACGGTCGACTAGCGCGCAGTCAATGTTGCGCACCGTGTCCTCGTGTAAGGAGCTGACGCCCATCAGCACAACATCGAGGCTGTCGGCCAACAGTTTTGTCAGTCCCCTGCCTGGACTTGGACAAGCGCCTAGGCCCTCCTCCTGCCTTGAGGTCGGCGAGGTTTGGAGGAGAAGCGCACAAAGGAAGACCGGTTGACAGTGCTCTGGATACATATTGTGCGCTCGGATACATGTGCGCTCGACACAACAAGAGGCGCTTCGGCGCTTCTAATCTAGCGATCGATGCGATCGATGCAAGCGGGTGAAGCCGCTCTCGTACGCGTGTTGATAGCCATCATCCATCTGAATCTCTACGGTATGGTGCACTTTCAGCTTCATTTTCATGATGGAGCGCTCATATCTCTGCTAGCTCGTTGTCGTGAGTAGTCCCTCTTCGGACGGAACAACCCGCATATCGCAGAAATGAAGTTCAGCTGTGACACTGCCGCCTCACGTGCACCCATCGAGCTATGGGAGCTCATACTCGACTTTTTGTGGGATGAGCCTGCGGCATTGGTTGCGTGCACCGCCGTCTGCACGGACTGGCACCCGAGGAGCAAGCTTCTCCTCAAAAATCTAGACAGTAGCAATGCTCACGAGCTTTCCAATCCGGAAGACGTCCGCCGCTTAGCCAAGCTTCTGCACGCGATGCCATTCTAGCGGCAGACGTCAAGGAGGGTGAGGATCACGGGCGATCCTGCAGCATCTGGCTCGCTCGCGCACATCGCCGCCTTCGCAGCAAGTCTGGTGGAGAAATTCCCGTCGGTATACTCCACAATGGGAACTGGAAGCCGGGTAGCATCCAGTTAACGAGTACCCTCCTTATCTCTCAGCGTTTCGGATCATCATGCTTGATCTCGACGGTATCACTCTGCCATCCATCACAGTCTTTGGACGGCTCATTGCATCCCTGTCACGTCTCAAAGGATTGCGGCTAGGGAATCTGTACTTTTCCGACGGGAGATTGCCCGTTCCGCTGTACCGGCGATGGAAAACATTGCCAAAGCTCACTGCAATTCATGTCAAGTGTGCCTCTGTTGCTGTCTTGGATGCTCTCGCTGCTACACATCTCACCGAGAACTGTAATCTGCTGTACTTGAGGGACCTCACCATTCCCCACTTTCAACCACTAGAGCATGGAGTACGAAGCTCGAATCTGAAAAGCATGTTGTGGAATAGCAAAGATTCGCTCAAGCACTTGTATATTGAGACATGTCCCCAAGTTGAAATAGATATGACGCAGGAGCCGACACTTTCCGACGGTGCGTGCAATGGTTATGATAAATACCTCATCTTATGTCTACAATGAACGTAGATGTTGATCTGAGCTGCAGCACAGCGCTCAAAGACCTTCGGCTCACCATCGGGTTCCACAGCAGCACTGTCTCCTCTCGTCACACAGAATGGGTACTCCACCTCATGTCAAACATGAGCGGACCCTCATCTCTTGAGCGCATAGTGTTACGACTCAGGCGGCTCAGTGGGAGATTCTCCATAGCGAATATCCGGGAGATCATACAAGGCTATGCGCAGCTTGATAGAGTGCTTTGTGCTCCACAACTGCCTCTGTTCCGCTCCCTGCAATTCTAGATTGATCTACATCCAGATGGAATGAAGAGTGCAGAGGGGATCTGGCATGAAG
This sequence comes from Wolfiporia cocos, assembly GCA_029448655.1. Taxonomy (NCBI): domain Eukaryota; kingdom Fungi; phylum Basidiomycota; class Agaricomycetes; order Polyporales; family Phaeolaceae; genus Wolfiporia; species Wolfiporia cocos. The sequence continues at coordinate 3,094,097 of JACCLO010000010.1, read as the reverse complement.
CGGCACCGAGGTGCTTTCCATCACTGGTGGCAAGCGGTAAGCTCAGGTATGATAAAGTCGTTAGTACACTCCGTGCTACTGCTGATGTAGTGGCGCTGAGCAGCGTGCAATGGGTGTTGTCGGGTCTGGGGAAAGTGCCGCTATGAGACTCTTTCATGCCGCGACGGTGACGTCTTGGGTCTGCTTTCGGTGCCTTATCTCAGTGCCGGTTTTTCTGAAGCGAGGGTAGGCAATCTTTGAGTTAACTTATACTTACTGATATTGATGACCAGTACTCGTTTTTCTACGCAGGGACCCAGACGTGATTGTTTGCTTTGATTCGCCTTTTAGCTAGCGTCTTTATGCATATGTTCCAAGCTTCAGTGGCCCATAGTGGCCTAATTTCCTGATCCTCAGTAAAAGCGTAGAGAATGCTACAGCACGCTGACTTCACAACCACGCGAAGTTAAAGCGAGCCCAGTCTCCGTAACAGATCAATGTAATCGGCGAAGATAGTCGTTCGGCGCTTACATTAATCGTCCGCTTCGGCGCCTACAGTCGTGGTCGGCTGTGTGAGTCTGCGTTTGCAGGATTGTTTGAATCTTTGCTTTCACTTGGCTCCGGCCTCTCTACGGACTCTATGTAATAGCTGCCGCCTGATAAGCCAGCGCAAAGGAGATAATATGCATGTTCATCCAACATCCAATGTCCTCGCGGTATCTTTCTGCTGCCTTGTAGTTCTCGGTGATAAAACATATCGCTGAAGCCACTCAAAACGCCTCACCGTCTGCCGGAAAAGATTCAATGACTGGCGGTGTCATATGTTGCTTCTGTCTCTGGCTCCGTCCTTGAGGATGTCCTCCTTGACCTGACGAGATTTGCTTGCACGCGAACTCCAGGGAAATATGCAGGACCTGCATGCTCTTACATCCTAGCGCAGTGTGCTCACTGCTCGAAGATGCCTTTCATGGTGCCTGTCTCGACGTCGAAGACATTGGGCGTTTCGCCAACATCAGTTAGTACCATGATCGGCGGATGTCTATAGTCCATAGCGCGCGGGTTAGCGGCAGGTACTGCTAAATAACCGTGATGCTGAGAACCCCCAATGTTGGGTACAGTGACCATGATGTCCAAACGTAGTGCGGAGTCATTTGTCTTTTGTTTTTGATTGTTTCAACGGACACGTGCATGACCTCCATGATACAGCTTTACGACATGTCATAGGGAGCAAACGTGCCACTGACATGCTTGCACCTGGAATCTGACAGCCGATCAGAAGTAATGGTGAAGGAGATGCTGAGGGCGAGTCAACTGAGGGAAAGAAAGAGAGGAAAGCTCGAAGCGAGAGTGATCGATCGCGAGAGAGAACAGCCTCAGCAGCTTCCACATCCAAACACCGGCGAAGATACCAGATGCTATTGATCTTTGCCATTGCTAACCTTACGCCCAGACGTTCCCTCGGGCTCCTGCTTCGAACACCCTCTATCCTACTCCTTAAACCTGGAATCCTTCAGCCAATCACAACACCCATCCCTTTTCGTCGTCCACGTTGGTTTCAGTCTCTGGACCGCCGTGAGACTTGCCACACTCTGGCGCGCGTGTTCACTGAATAGATCCCGGCGCGCACTGAATGCACCCTGATTATCGAGCAGAACGGCGTACGAGTTGGCCGCTTCCTGCTCTACGACTGGGTATTCACCCGGAGAACAGCCCTTGATATTGATAAAATAGCACGGATGTCGCCCAGTTTGCGTTGTTTCGCGTGCGGAATCCCTGGGAGTGTTCGCGCAGGCATCAGTCCCGCCCTCCGGCTCACAGCCAAGCTGCATGAGGAGACCGATATAGGGCCGATCGTCCTTCTTATCTTGAGGGAAGAATCCCTTGCCGTCGTTCATTATCTCTTCCTGGATCGTCACTGGTGGGTTGCTCTGCTCCTTCTTGCACTGTATCAACAGACCCGTCACCGCCTCCTCGCATAGCTTGTCCTTTGAGTCCAAGAGCACAGGAACGATGCAATCGACCCCGTCTTGGTTTTTAGAGCACTGCATGGCCATTCCTCGCGTAAGAGCAGCCCACGCACCGTAGGAATTCGCGAATGTCATGTCTTCGTTCCTGGCAAAGTGAGTAAAATGAACCTGTGCATTCTTGAAGGCTTCCTCGAAGGTCTTCGCGGGTGACGCTGCATTATCAGGAACATTCTTCTTGATCTTCTCGAGATTCTCGTGGCCAAGGAGAGCTTCCAAAAAGTCAAACAGCCAGACAGGCCTATTGAAGGACGGCGACTTGTCGGCACTGCATTTCTTATTCGCTGCTGCATCGAACGCTTGTATCAAGAGAAGACGCGTGACCAGCTCCCCTCTGCTCCCGGTGTCAATAAGGCTGCTCTCCGCAAATGACGCAAGTATGGTGGCCGCTGGTCGCCTGAACTCAGCCATAGCGCGGGCCGCCGCTTCGGCAAGGATCGGCTCCGAGGGATATCCCGACCTGAGATAGTAGCGGTGTGCCGGAATACTGTAGGCGATGCGCATCTTTGACCTGAGCATCTGTGTTTCCGTCTCGATCCCCGTCTCTCTGGTGTTGAAGTCCAACAGGAGCCTTGTAGCGAGGATGGCAAGCCTCGCATCCGTCAACACTTCTAGAGAGGGTGCGGAATCATTGAAGCCTCTGATACCCGTCAGTTTATCCATGGCAAGATCCACCATGGTTTCGCGAACTTCGTCATTTCCATGTTTATAGAGGGTCATCCACCTGTGAAATCCACGGTCGTTAAAACGTACGTCAATAGTCGCTTCTAATGAAACGGAGGCTCACAGGGGACGTCCGAACCGACACATGAAAGACAGCTCACATGTGTCCTCGAGTGAGCACTGACCGGCTGCTATGAGAGGCCTTCCATCAAGCAAACAGTCAAAGGGCAACTCCGTATACTGGGCCTGTAGCGTGTCATATTCCAGCTTGTGCAGGCGCGCCGAAGGTGACATAACTGTCAAGGCGGGGACTGGATATAGGCTGCAACGGGTGGATATAGTCACAGCGAACAAGGACAGTTTTCGCATGTGGTTGAACGCGGACTCTAAAGCACCATATCGCGAACTAAAACCAAGAGATGAGTATTTGTTCCGCACTGAGGAGGCCATAAGTTCGTTTGTTTCGTCGAAGTACAGCACAAGCGTCAGCGGCGTCTGATCCTTGTCGCCGTTTTCGTCCTCTGTCTGCCGACGAGTGAATTTCTCGAGCTGCTTCAGCAGAGATGAACCCTTGGCCACTGTGTCTTGTGTTTGGCGCTCGATCGCCTTGTCAGTAGCTTTTGGGATATCAATGTGCTGTCATATATGCTCCAGTCAGGGTGGCAGCAAGGAATAGCGGTATGATGGACGCACATCAATCCGCTCGATCACGCTCGTATACAAAGACGTCCTCTCAGTCAGAAGGTATTCCCACCAAGCCCTCGCCAGATCAGATTCGTCCGTGTAACGATCTATCGGGAATTGCTGCTCTATAACCTCTTCCACGCGAACAAAGAGATGCTCGAAGAATATGAGATAGAGCAGCAGCACGTCTTCGTGATAAGCGTCATGCTTCCTGAGCAGGAATTCCGCCACCTCCTTATCGGCCTGCGGGAATTGGATGTCTGCATGATATTGGGTGCTTGCGCTTCTAGAGATGATTCAACCACTTACCGCTCTTGTCGTACGGGTCCCGAATACAAAAAGGGATGGTGAAGATGAGTTTGGCCATCTCGTCGACCATGCGTGATTTTCCTGTGCCCGAGCTTTGGACAATGGGCAGATAATTTGCATAGATGTTTGTCCCTGGAATGGACAAACGCTCTGAGTTCATCTTGCGAATTACGTTCAGCAGCAGCTCGTGCGAATCGCCCGAGTACTCTTCTTGCCATGCTCTCTGGCCAGCTGATAGCATGTCAGTGAGCACTCCCCAGCGGCCAGAGAACGGTTCTTGCCTTGGTCTGTTAAGAACAGTCCGCCACACGTCAGCGTTGGCTGAGAGTTAAAGAACTATGTTGCTTACTCCGCTCTGCTTTCAGCTTAGGATCTACGGGGCGCTGGTCCCAGTGGAGAACCGCTGGTACGGGTTGCAGAAATGAGGATGAGAAGCAATGCACTACATCCCTCAGTCAAACGCACCTTGCTCTCGGAGCTCCTGGAAGGACCATCTCTCCTTACATTCGATGAAAATCTCTCTCAGATGTGGGTACTTCTTCCAAGCCTTTCTCCGCAACGTGTCTTCGATCATAGGATGTTTAGTGTTCTTATAGGCATCGGCAGAGCGCGTGAGGATGATCATAAATAAGTCGCATTCTTCGTCAGGATCAAGTTGCCCATCCCATCGTTTACGTTTGAATTCCCCGTCAAGTTTTTTGTGTTCGTTACTTGAGAATGTGGTGAGCATCTGAGGGTCTTCCATGCTCGTAAATGATCCTGAACGACTATAGTGATCAGATCCTGGTCCGGCGACGGTCAGTCTCCATCCAAGCAGCTGCTGACGAAAGTGTGAGGCTCACCGTCGCTTTCCACCCTTTTCCGCTTCAGATACCCTGGCTTCTCGTCCATGATGTGTCGTTTGCGAGCTGAAATGTTGTCATTAGTATGACCAGACGCCAGATGAGAGTGAAACTCACAAGACACATTGATTTGTACGATGACATGCACCAATCCGTCGTCTCCCTCAGTCTTTCCATTGCAGACCACAGTGTCCACGCGCTCATCTGGTGGGACTTCAGTTGCGATGGTGTGGAGGTCGCCAATATGATCGCCAAGTCTGTCCAGCAGGATTTTCCCCGCACTCCTCCGTTCTCCCTCGTCCTCCTCAATGACGAGCTCTTCCTTCGGCTGAGAGAGAAATGTTGGACTCGCCAGCTCGTCGAAGGGGACATGACCACACCTTCCATATTTCAACAAACGATGACTCCGCCTCTGGCAGCTGCAATTCTATGGCGATGGCCCTTGCAAGGTCGGCTATTTGACCACCACGATCGACATTGACTTTTGAAGGGTTGTTTGAGGCATGGGGAATATAGTTGAGATACCAGAGCTGAAGCTGATCAGACATGGCCGCTGAGCGAGCTGAACCTGCTAAGCGCCTGCGTGTGGCGTCCGATACACTGGCGACCAATTTGGAACACCGCTGTGGCTGGCGCACCAGTCCTAGTCTCCGGCTGCAAGCAGTCTAAGAAGTGAGGACGAAATCACTACAGCCTTCAATATATTCATGCTCAGGCGTGTCATAACATAATCAGTTGAATGGTCATAACACCTCGCTATAACCACTACTGTCCATGGTATTTGGGTACTGTATGCCCGCTCCAAATCCCAAGCAACTTCGGTTGCATGCTCACGGCTTGCTGATGCACCACCAATTGTAATGCCACTACGCCACGGTTGAATAATCCCGCCAATACCAGCGATGGCCAATTCCCTATGCCCATCAGGTAAACATTGCAACTTGAGCACCGGCCCCTATTGATGTGCAATACAAGATACGACATGTATTCCGCATAACGCGTGAACCGAGACGTCCATCAATATGAGAGATACTGTGTTCCATATCTTCTCATAGAGCCAACGTCTTTCGGATGTAGGCTCGTAAGAAAGTACAGATGTAATATGTGAGAACCTCACCATACATTGACATGTGTGATTGCCGGATCACAACAGGACCGTGCTATCCGACCAATCGATCTCTGTCCAAGGTCTCAGTCTCATGAATGGCTCTGCTTCCTTGATGCGTGCCCTGTAAATCCGGAGTTAGAATAGTGTATCGTCTTCACTCATGGATTCTGAAGCTGCAAGCGGTCAAACGCACTGGATTATACCTTTATTACGCAGTTTTGGATACCAGCGTAACGTTAATTCTTCCCAGAGCGGCGGAAGCCATTGCTCCCATGCATTGTGACCACGTGAGCCATCGTAGATCAAATTGAAGTAGACATGTTCAAGCCGGATGAACTTTGAATGGGATAGCATATCATCGATTGAACAGCAAATCCTGAGGATCCCTGAAAGTGATTCGCTGTATCTGGAAACTATGAAGCTGCCAAACTCGATTGAGATTTCTTCAATGCCGCGGGGCGCAATATGAGACAAAAACTGTGGCACCCAAAAAAACTCATACTCTCGGTCATGAGGAAATGGTAGGTGCAGCCATAATTTCTTGAGCCTTTTATTACGTGATAGGTTCAAGGTTCTGTCTGCATGGCATGTTATTCGTCAGTATTTGGTAATGACAGACTACATACCGACTAGCTCTAAAGGTCCAGCAGCCTCCAATGGCCCAATAGGTCCATGAAGACCGTTACCCATTGCGTTCGAGAGATGATAAGTGAGAGCAGGTAGCGATATAGTCAAGGATAGAAGTGTTGAGCCTGCAATCCACAGCAACTGCTGAATACTTGAGCTCTCGATACATTCGAGTGATATCTCCTGCAACATAAGATGCTGGCAGGACATGGGTAGTGTCGCAGACAATGCTTGATAAAGAGCCCCCACACTATGGCTTTTGATCCCTCTACTTCTTCCGTATACTTCAACTTGATTTAGATCCGGGGGTACCAGTCGCTTGAGAACTCGTTTGGGCAACCTCCCATCGGTAAACGCCACAGCGTTATCTAATTGCGTCGAGAGTACTCTAAGACCCTTGAGAGCACAGATGAGGCGGCAGAGTGTCCTGACGGATGGGAATGATACCCCAGTAAGGGACAGGTGAGTCACGGATGTGAACATCGTCAAGTGCAGGAGCACTGTGTGTGGAATTGAGCTAGGCCAACTTCCGTCGACAATCCGGAGCTCCTCGAGGCGTGGAAGAAGGCCCACAAGCATCGCGGCAAATGCTCCGACATGTGCCAGATCTGGCTCACGAGATCCAGCTGCGGCTGACGACCGTCTCGAAGACCCATTGTCTCCTCGAATGATCATTTCCGTGAATGCAGCCTGGTATCTGGGCACCTCACGAGTCCACGTCGCCAACCGACGGATAACATGCGTGTCGGACAGCGAGGTCATATAGAACCGATCGAGGTGGAAGCGGCTCCTAGCCTTCCACATCTTACAGACCAACTCGCATGATCGCAAGGCCCTGGGTTCGTTCCATAGGAGGTCGAGGATCCGCTCCCACATTTCGGGAGGCATCCGTGACCACGGGGGTTCGAGGGGAGCTTGAGGCTCTTGAGATAGGTGTTGGGACCGCACGCCACTGGGATCAGTGGTGGCGATAACTCCTCCATCCGACATTGTATTCTGCGGGAATAACTTTGAACTCTACCAGAACGCGTGCCCTGACCGTCGTCTAAGCCAAGTGCTCACCAATGGCTGGCTGTATGCGTAGCGATGGCTACACAGGACGCCGTTGCGGAAGTGACGCTGTCGCAGAAGGCCTATACACACAGCTTAGTAGGTTCTATGAGGCAGCCACGGTTAAATTATAACGGTTTGACGTTACATAATGGTTCACTTGCATAGCTATACAAGGACAGCTGTCATTGGCGAAGGAGCACTGCTGCTTGCACAGCACACAGAATGCCTGTGCTATCCGCTAATAGTCAGGGATACCCATTGGGGTGATACAGCAGAGAGTCCTCGCGCTCGATGGAACAGAACTTCGATCAGCCTGTGTCTGCAAAGCGCCGAGGAGGGATATCCACATTTTATCGCCGACATTAATTGCAGCCCACCCACTCCTCAGCGCCTCAGCGAAGATCTATGTTACCGCGAAGACCTCCATTGTGTTCCCGAAGACGCAGCACGGACACCACCTCGAGGCATCCTGCACTGGCCTCATCCTCGGTGCAAGGTCTACCCTCGGACGGCTGATCATTCGGTCCTTGTGACTGTGATCCGCGGTTTCATGCGGTCTTCTCCACTGCCAGCGCACCATTCTTGCGAATGTTCTTCTGCAATGTTGTCGCTTGGTTCTCCTCGCCGTCACTGAAGTACTGACTCGCGGGCCGACATGCCTCCGCTGCTTCTGCTTCTCCTGTTGTCTCCCAACATTGTTTGTCGCACCAGCCGTCTGGCTGACTTCTCCTTGCGGGCGTACATTGCAACGTCTCCCAGCGTTCCCCTGCGCCTTTATACTGCGCAGCGCATCTGCTCACCACCGACCCTGGTCTGTCAATGGCGGATTGACATACCTCTGCCGCTTCTTCCGTGTCCGAGAAGCTTGTAGTACGAGGTATTACAATTACACACCCATTATCGACAACTCTACAAGCTGAAAGCCAGTCCATATACAGCGTCTCTCCTGCCCGCTGATGGCAATGTGCATTTATAGTCAGGCTGGGTCCGAACCTCCTGCCGTGCTTTCCCCTGTCCTGGCCTGACGCTGTCACTTCTGCAATTGCGCGCTATGTCTGGCTTTGGTAGACGACATAGGTCTGGTGTCACGTTCTGGGCATACCCCCTCATGTCCTCAGTTCTTGTCGGCATTTCTTCTCTCAATGGCGTTCAGACCCAGCAGCGCTGCCTTCTGGTCTGTCCTATATACGGGGTGTCTTCCTGGGCGGTACTCAGTCATCGTGCACGCGTCAACGATTAATAGCTGCATCATGCTCTCCGAGGCCTGATATCCGCCCGCTAGATATCGTGCATATCGTACCCATACTCGCCCTTCTCTCTGCGTCTCTTCCGCTACATACTAGTCCATCCGTTACATTCACCGGCTTATGACCTCTGGTGCACTGCTCAGTATGTACATCACCTCTTCTTAACTCACTCAGTACCAGAGGGTGTGTTCCTGAGTACTATCTGGGCGCACTTGGGTTCTCAACGACTACTTCCGGTGCTCTCGACATCTTCGGTTCTTCATCTGTAGCAACAGGTACCAACGACTGCCAACAGGGTAGACTGTAACAACGCATGTAGACTTACGTGCTCCTGAACACAAAGCGACCCATTCTACTCGCTGTGACTGAGCTTTATGAAAATGGTCCTGACGCGCTGTCCTAGACACCACCTATCGGTCTCCGGTTTTCGGCACGAAATGGAAGCTCTCGGGGCGTGCCCCGGGCGCAACATGTTCTTTGATCTTGGATATCCGTTCCTTCGCGCTGGTCTGACGCCGATATTGTTCCACCCTTTTACCTATCAACAATGAGGCGGCTATTTGTGGCATGCACGAGTTTGCCCATACTCTCTTGCTCTGTTTCCTCGAGCTTCTGATTCAGTCACATGGTGTATTCCCGACTCGCAGGCTCACTCGCCTTCTCTTCGCCAGTGCCCCACTCACACTGGGTACCCTCTGCCTCTATATCGCTGCGAGAAGGCCGGTCTGTTCAAGTTTGCACGAGGCATTATTCGTAGCCAATGCCTGGATCCTCGAGATAGAGCGTTATGACTACAGGATATTAAGCTCATCTCCCAGATAGGTAAATAACCATTGACTAACGGCCATCCTTGCCCACATCAATCCTAGGGTACATCTTGTTGAAGAATGCTGCAAAACTATCTCGTTGTCCTTGGTGGGTACGTTGAGGTATTCCGATATATGAATGTCCCGGAGCGGTCTACCCGCAAATTTACTCCTTCAAAGAGCTACGATACCTGAGCACTGGCTATTGCGACTTCTGCCGCTGAGCGCTCTAGGCGCATACGGTATCATCCACTATGATGCTGAATATTCTTATATGCTTTCAGAATACATCTCAGTGATTGCAGGAATACGCAGGCTAGCTCGAAGGAATCAAAATCAGGACCATTAAAATACCTCTATCGTTGATGGTACGAATTCAAGAGCCTCGTCATCATAGAGGCAATCTGACTTCCTTAGCTCAGCCTCTGACTCCTTCAGTGGATGAAACGCCTTCTCTTCAGTCTGAAGGAATGGGCGAGAACACATTGGTTGGCCGGGAATGCCTCCACATCCTGACGATAATCGTGCAATGGATCACCTACTGTTTGCCTATGCAACGGCCACATACGTAGTCCGAGGCGTCTTTCAACCCTCAAAGATCCACTAGTTGTTGCACTGAGATTCCGATCTGAAGACAACTCAGCCGGATAACCATGATGAGAGATTGCTGTCATCGTAACCCACTGTATTATTTTGCCGAGCGTCTCACGAAAATGATATCTGCCCAAGAGATCTATATCAAGCTCTTGTCCTGTGCAGGAAGATTGCGACTTATGTAGCTGACAACTCGACGACTTTCGTAAAGCAGCATATTTTACCATGCGCAGCTGCTAACCGAAGTTCATGCTCAGTAAAGCGGTAAATATGGGATCCTCTTTCGGAAATAGTATCAGACAAGCAGGTGTTCTTTGGGAATCTCTGAAGCACAGGATCTAGAGTGAGGAATCGATATATCCCAACAACAGCTTCACAGCATCCTCCGAGTGGGGCCTGATCTCGCACTGGAACTGTTTCGGATGGCTATACAGTACATAATCAGATCTGAGAGTCGCCTTTTCAAAAAGTCATTGAACATCACACCTCACAAACCCAGAACTGAATGCTGCATCAGGTGTGATCTCTTGGCCATGTATGTCACGGGCCTTCTGGATATTGAAGAGTGATGCAGTGCATGCAATTGCCAGCCAGATATTCTCATCAGCGAAATGACGTCCTGGGCAGATTCTGAGATTCCACATCAGCTTCTTTCTGGTATGGACTATGATTCCGTAACGCACCGCCTACCGAATCCGAAAATAACATTAATTGGATTCTTCTGCTGAGCTTCGTTTGGGCTCATTTCAAGAAAACGCTCTGGCCAGAATCTCTCGGGATCTGCAAACTCAGAGGGATCCCGCATCATAAACCTGTAAGCACAGGGGTGTAAGCAATGTATGCTTGTCGATACTCAAAATGAGACAGGTACCGAATATTTGGAATAACCATGGAACCTTTGGGGATATGGTACCCGCGATACTCATCATCCTCCATGACTCTATGAGGTATCGCTACACGGTAATAAGACGATGGTGACAGCATAGATAGTCGATACCTACCGAGGGGAGTTGGACAGTTCCAACTATCGGAACTCACTTGTGAGGCACGACTAGTTTATGAGCAGAGCGGCACATACCGGTACACCTCTTTGATCAAAGAATCGAGGTACGGAAGTGACTCTCTGTCTTCAAGGTCTGGTAAGCGGTGTCTGCCTACAACGCGATCAAGTTCCTCCTGAGCCTTTTGTAGCGCATATGGGAATAGTGTCATTGCCAGAATAAACGTTAATAAAACGCTGCTCGTCTAGAAAGGAACGTAGGGGAGGGAGTTGGCATTTTGTGAAGCTGTCGCTTAGATGACTCACTGTATCAGTTCCCGCTGATCATAGTAGGTTAGGAGATGTTTAAAAGTGAACATGCAACGCCTTACCTCCATACAGAACCACCGCTAGTCCTTTGATATCGTCCTCATGCTCCTTCGTCGTTTTTCCCGTCATGACGGCATCTTTAAGCAGAGACAATACAAAGGAAGGCTTGGCTGTCCCATTTATCTATTGGGAACAGTCACTCACATCCACCCATAAGATAGCTATATGATGCGCACCATTGCCTTCTTGACATTCAGATAAGGAATATCAGTGGCTGCTTCAATAAGCGGCCGGGCTTTGATCGTACGGCGCATGAAGCTGGCACCAGGTATCCACGGTGGAACGTACCACACTAGTATAAAGAAATAAGCTATGGTACTGAACTATACTGTGCGACTCACGAAGTGGGAAGATATCGATGATTGATGCGCCTGGACTCCCTGCCTCTGTGGTCACCGCAAATGCTTCATCGGCCATGCGGACATATTCATCATCCGCAGCGGAAATACTATGGCCGTAGGTAGTCTCCATCATCAGCGCCGCCACATATCTGAAGTCGATAGATCAGTGAATGAGGTCTGAGGGTGATGCTTACGATGGGTACCGTTTGATATGCATATGAAACTCATCTGGTGTGTTCAAGAAATTCAAAAGCAGCGCATACACTTCTCGCGTTTGGACTGGTCGGTACGTTCTAAGCGTTGGCTTATCGTTATAGGCACTCTGAGCCCATTTCCTTTGTTTCTTCCAACGTTCACCGTACTCCATGAATGCCATGTTGGCGACCCAAACTGCAATCATTGAGGTACAACCAATAAGCTAGTCAGCGCGTGTTAATTATTAATTATACTAACATCTGATCATAGAGAATTGTGTGTGGTCTGTCAGAGTATATAGAGCTCTTCTTATCCAGTAGATCCTCTGCAGACTGGACCGTGTTCAATATGATCACAGGCTTCTGGAATATGGTTGTGTAAATAATGTCCCCTGTCCCAGCAAAGTATTAAACTCATAACCGAGGTCCGCCAACATGTAACATACCATACTTGAGCCTCCACTGAGCGAACTGCTGCGGCAAGTACGTCGGAGAGAATTGATGTGAATTCCCTATGACGAATAAAGGTCTGGGCCCCGGCGGAAACCTCTTCCCTTTGACATAGTGCTGTCGGTTACCGTAGTGCAACAGGACAGCAACGAGAACGATAGTAATTATGACTGCAACATCACGGAACTGTAGGGTCATGGTGTGCAACCAGGCAGTTGCACCGCAGTTGGTCTTTCCGAGACAAAGACCATGCTAATCGGACCACCACTTGATATAGATACGGGTACCTCATGATCGATTGCGACTCCACATGCTCATTATCGAGTTCTTTCAGTCCTCATGGCCTAGTGAATACCGGCTGCAATCTACATCGCTCTACCTGCGACTGTGTGACCCAATAAGCCCGGCCACAATGGGTCCAGTGGATCTAACCCAAGTTGGAGTGCATATCACATTTCTTGGAGTGCAATGTTCATCCCATATGTCCTGACAAGGTGTCGTTTTAGCTGATATATGCTCCCCGCGGAGGTTGGCATGTATTGGTTCGGAGCGACGAGTGAGTAAGTTGGTCCCTGAGGGGCGTGGCCGGCGAGCACGCTGTTCGTAAGATCACACTACAGCACTATGTTTTTGCCAAGCTGGAAGACGCCCGCAAAACCCAATCGCATTTGGAACTCTCCACTGGAAAAGGCAATTTTAGGCGCTTTCGATGCCTGCGAAACAGGCAGATATCGGCAAACCCTGATATACTCAGGGTACCGCTGACCGTCATCCAAAGCCAAAGATGAATTTGCTCGGGTATCATTTCTCAGTTTCACACGGCGTTAGATCTTGTGAACCCTCTGGGCAGAACTCCAGGGTAGAGGGTGGGGTCTTGAATCATGCACCTATTGGATGCGACATGGAGAACGGCATTAGGTGGATCATGGCAGCGAGAAACCTACCGGATATTCGGGATGTCTAGGGGCCTGCATGTGTGTGGAATCAGTGATAGTCATCTTAATTCATTATTCCATAAGCGATGCCTATGATCATCAGCCATCATGTGAGGCTAGTGACAGAAGTACCTAGCGGAAGAGGGCAGCTTCAGCTTCGTCAAAGTGCATTGCACTGATCCGTGGAGAGATTACCAACAAGCCCCATTTGCTTAGCTCTCAGGCTATCGAAACGTCGAGTCCCTACCTCAAAGTCAGGCGGACGGCTATGTCCCACGAGGCGGTCAATCTCTTCCTAGGCCTGCTTCAGGGCATCAGAACAGGTGGCAATGGCCGAGAAGAAGTAGTGTAGATGTAGACTAGCTCGGGTGACATATCAGTTTACAGTCAGAACAACTCAGGGCAACCGGTGGCTGCTGCTCGTGCAGTGAGCTTAGTATCCACATGGTTGATGGCAGCGAGCCCGTAGCCTGTATACATAACCTCAGCCACTTGTTGAATATCTTCTTCGTGCTCGGCCGTTAATTACCCTGCAGCAGTTGTATCTCTCACCGTTAAGTGATTCCCTTGTTGTGCGAGAGTAGTTTGGAGATGTAGTTGACCAGAGATAGGAGAAACATTAACATACGACACTATCATTGCATTTTTCATAGAGCCAGCACCGGGCCAAGTGAGCAACGAGAATATGAACTGTATATGCCAAGGTGATCATCATTCCTCAATGAGGCTGGCACAAATACATGCTAGCATCTACAAGGATTACAGTATTCAAGATGACACTGTGTACCATACCGATGGAACCTTTAGTAAAAGTAGCACTAAGAATATATACAAATGTGCCAATCTGACCAAAGGAAACAGGTCAGGCTGCTGGGCAGTATGCGGCTCAAGCTGCAGGGGTCAGGCCCTCATTCACGTAGACATTTAACTTGTTCGAGATGATCGGAGTGAGCAAAAAGCAATTCCGTAAAATGCGGCACTTACGTAGTCGAGTATCTGTTTCGAGATCACCCGAGCGGGCGGAGAGCAATCCAATGAACTACAGAACTCACGTCTCCGAGTTCCGTGTCCTAGATGATCTGAGTGAGCAAGGAGTAATCCTATGAACTGCACCATTCACCTCGCCGAGTAACTTGTTCGACATAGTCTCAATGAGCAAGAGCGATCCCATAAACCGCAGCACTCACATCACGGGGTAACTTGTTTGACATAATTCGATTGAGCCAAGAGCAATCCCATAAAGTGCGGCACTTACGTAGTCGAGTATCTTGTTCGAGATCACCCGAGTGAGCAAAAAGCAATTCCATACAGTGCGGTGCCTACCTTGCCCGGTACTCGTGTGACTAACTCCTCATCGGGTGTCATCAATGGCTGTGGCATTAATATTGATTTTATGACTCCCATTGGTCGTCTCCGTCAAATGTACTGGTGAGATTTCAGCGAGTGAGCGCCAATCCGGACAGAACGTACACTATGTCAGAGCCTGGTCGTTGCAACCGTAAGAGAAGCGTGCGTGCGTACAGCTAAGTCACAAGAGGACCTTAGAGGGTCTTGATTCAGAGCATTAATGCATGTAGGACTGAATACGGCTGCTCCTTACAAATTGGCCAGTGGGCACGTCGCGGAAGGAGGGACGCAAAGCCAGTTTCAGACTCATCCAATGCTATGCATTGCACTGATATGAATGTAGGAATAGCGAAGCACCAGGGTCCAGGGTTCTCCAAATATCATCGCCTGTGACTTACATGGTTCCCGATCTCATCGATCTAGATCTTAGTGTGCTGTGCTGACGATGCTCAAGCCGAAAAAAAATTGACGTACGTTGTGTGAGGGGCAGTTCACTACAGCATTCTACGTGAGCCTACAGTGGCAATGACAAAGAGCGATTGACACAGCTCTATCACACAGATTCGAGGTCCTGCACATAGTCTGAACAATGAACGTGAATTTGGTGTCCATCGTCCTCATGGATCACAAACGGACTTCACTGATGCTATTCTCCCTGAGCAAAATTATTTCCGAGTATAGGGATACCGTCCATCCGGCGCTATTGGATATTTAGACCATGTTGTGGGCTGTGCATATTGATTTGTGCGCCTCGTGTCTTGATGTCTCATTCACACCACGATATGCACATGCAGAGGTGTCTCAAGCTGTGCAGCAACAAGTACGCGGTGGCTACGCCTCGGCAATAGCCAGAAAGTTCTAGCAGCTCGATTCACCGGCCGTACTGTCCCCTGCGGAGTCCTTTTTCTCGAACAGTCAGTCTCGTTACGAGGAAAGCCCTACAATCAGCAGTATACAGTTTAGCCAGTATTTGTCCTGATCCTCACAACCGCATCTCGCGCACGCACGCACACCCACACACAGGATCGTCGATCTAGCTCATTACAAGGTAGAGAAACGTACGCAATAAGTACACGCTAAGCTATAGGACACATTCGTTGTCAACATGCCGAGCATCTGAACTGCATCGTCCGCCGTCTGCACTCGGAGAGGTCCGACCTCCTCTCTCCACTGTCTGTGCTTCACGCTTACTGCGCGGCAGGCGCACGTGTGCGGCGTCTAGTTGCCCTTGGCCTTCGCCGCCGTCTGCACGAGTATAGGTGCACGTGAGTCAACGAGTTCAACGAGGGACAACGGAAGAAACGCACGAGGTTGAGCGTGGAGCCAGCCTTGAACCACTCAATCTTGCCCTCGTTGAACGAGTGCGCGAGCGGTATCTCGTCCTTCGTCCTCGCGCTTTGCGACAAGCGTCAAGCTCTTGCCGGACGCGAACGACTCGAGGCCGAGGTTGTCCACCTTGTCGCTCGGCCGCACTCTGTCGTCGTCCGCGGTGTCGGCGAATGTGAGCGCGAGGATGCCCTGGTTCTTCAGGTATATCTCGTGGGTTCGTGCAAACGAGCGCGTGATGACCGCTAGCCCGCCGAGGAAGCGCAGCTCGAGCGCCGCGTGCTCCCGACTCGAGCCCTCGCCGTAGTTGTGGCCCTCGATCATGACCCACTTGATCCCGCAGTCCCGATAGTACGCCGCCGTCGCAGGCACGGCCCCGTACTCGCCCGTGAGCGCGTTCCGCACCTTGTTCGCCTCGTCGCTCTCCGCGTTGATCGCGCCAATCAGGCAGTTCTGGCTGATGTTCTCCAGGTGCCCCCGGTACTTGAGCTACGGCAGAGATGTGGTCCGGTGTACACTTGCCCTTCACCTTGATCAGAGTCGGCAGGTCCGTCGGCGTCTTGCCGTCCCACGGCTGGAACGGCTTCAGCAGCTGCAGACACTCAGACTTGGGGGTCCACCGCGACCTGCACGGAGGCGCGGTCAGCGGGCGGGGGCTGGAAGGTGTTCTGTCCGGGGTCGTAGCCTTTGGGCGGGAGCTGGGTTCCCAGAACGTGAACGGCATGCCGTCCGAGCCGATCAGGGTGTCCGTGAACTGGTTGAAGCGGAGGTCGCCGGCGAACGCAAAAGCGGTGACGATGTCCGGGGACGCGACGAGCGCGTACGTCACGGGGTTCCCGTCGTGAAGTTGCGGTTGTACGAGGTGGTGACTGACGGCGCGGGGTCAGCGGCGCGCACCTACTCGGAACCGGGGGTGACCGTGAACATGCTCTTGGTCTGCAGTCCGTGCGCGGCAGCCTCCTTAGCGATCAACGTCGCGCGCGACATGTCCTCATACGACGAGTTGGTGCACGAACCGATCAAGGCGACCTTGAGCTCCGCGGGCCAATCGTTCTTCTTGAGCTCGGAGAGATTCTGCGGGGTGCGTTAGCAGACGAAGGGGGACAGACGGGGGCACGCACGATCTCGATGTGCTGATCGTATTCCGCGTCCTTGTCTGGAGGCTGAGCGAGAAGCGCTGGTCGTACTTGGCAATGTCCTCGCAGCGAGTGGCCTAGATGTAGTCGACCATGCGGTGGTCGAACGGGAAGAGGGACGTTGTCGCGCCAATCTCGGCACCCATGTTGCAGATGGTGACAGTGCACGAGAGGCTCTCGACGCCATCCCCCTTGTGCTCGACGATGGCGCACGTGCCGCCCTTGACGGTGAGGATGCCGGCGGTCTTGAGGATGACGCCCTTGAGCGTGGCCGAATACGTCACACTGCCGACGTTGTGCTCTCACTCGCCACGGCCGACGCGTTCATCCACGCGCATGTCGCGCACAATTTAAAAGAGGCGCTCGTTTGTTCCGACTGGCAATGTCGAGGCTGGGTGCAACGGTGCGCTGGACGGTGTGCGGTGTGCGGTGGACAGTGTGCGCTACGGCGGACAGTGTGCACTGCGCTGGACATACTTCGCTGCTGGAGTGTGTGCTGCGCTGTGCAGTGGCGCGGCGGATGGCGCCCATCTGCTATGTCTGCGCCACCAGCACGCTGCCATTCCGACCGTCACGTTCATGCTGGATTCATACTATGTTACAACCTAGCTACCATCCGACCTCTGCGTATATCATTCAGATTACAGTGCGCATCATGCAGTGTGCAAGTGGGACCTTGTCCTTGGTCCCGTCCTTGTGCTTCGCGACCAGTGCGAAATTGCATTGCATCTTCTCAAGTTCGTCCGCGTTGCTGCATCCGGAGAGCCTGCAATCACTCGACTGGCCAACCCGAGGCGATGGCGGAGCTCACCCAGATCCTCTCCAACCTTGTCGTCGACGACAACGAGACCTGAAAGTGAGTTCCTCCCTCGCCGCATGCACCGCGCCCACTTCTGTCCGGTGCAGAAATGGCGGTCAACAATCTGCTCGCCTGGGCCACCGACCTCATTAATCAGCCCTAGCACAGTCTTCTCCCCAACGACCCCGCGCCCTGACATATTCCACGCAAACCCGCCTCTGCCCACTGCATGTATACGTCGTATATTGTTTCAAGGTCGACGCCGCACAACAGGTTCAGGTCCTCTACCCGATGATTGACACTCTCCCCGGCCTCCTGTGGGGTGTGGCACTGCGTTGCTGCGCTTTGGAGTCGGGGGCACGGCGGAGAAGCAAACATGATTGCGCTCCTGTTGGTGCTGTTTCCGCTTGCTGATGCTGACGTGTGTATGGCCAGCCAGAGGATCTAGACGACCGGATGGACGACACTTCCCGCACGTGCACCACCAGGCGGCCCGAGACTGCCTCAGGTGTGCGCCCGAGGGGAAGGCCATCCTGTTTGTCCACATTCACTTCATTCCCGCTATGCTCACTAGATACGACTGGCTAGCGAAACACTGGCCTCATCGCAGTCGCAGAGATCACACCGGGGACGGATAATAGCGTGCAGCACAGGCTGGGGAATATTGTCGAGCGCATGTCAGCCCACTCGATGGCCCCCGCCGCTGCTGATGAAGTTGTGTCCCAAACTTGCGAGCCCGACATTCGTTGACCCACAGCCACAGGTGCGGTATGCAGATTGTTAGTACATGTGAGTGTTTGTAGCCGTGTTCATAACCTTTCTCGTGTGCAATTAGTGCCTGTCATGCATGCAGAAGATTATCCAGGTGCAATCTTACCGGAAGATATTTACTGCTCGATACCGACCGTCAATGCACCCGAGGCATGGTGTGCGGTGAGCATACCGCAGATCGGAGTGCACGCGGAGCATTAGTGACTCTGGCACAGCTCGAGCGCATCGCCAATTAACGAAAAACCCACACAGTGAGCCTCATGGTGAAGGTCGCGGACGAACATGAGGAGCTGATGCTCATTGAGAGATGAAGGGCTTTGCATTGGGAACATATGACGCGCTTGCTGATGGAGTTTGACCAAATCATCCATTGTTGATGGTGATATCCGCCGTATGTGATCTGGGACTGAATCTCTGGCAGTGGGTAGCAAGGGCAAAGGGGCGCTGATGTCTAGAGTCGAATTGATGACGGTCGCGACTGCACGCGTCGTAATGTAAGCTCACGCTGGCGAAAGTAAACATTGTAGTCTCTATGTGCATGTTGTCGTTTGCAGATGTGCTGGATCAGTGCCTGCCTGAAAGATATCGATAGACCTAGCGCATCACGCTAACATCTACATCGGCTCCGTAATACAGTCTATTTCGTTACTGCATGACATGGAGACCGACCGTTCTACTAAGTACTCGTGCGTAGAATCGCACAGAGAAGGCAGGTTCTGCTCCTCCGTCAACCCGGAGCAGTGACGAAAGGGGATGCTGAGGGCGAGCTAAATGAGGGAAAGAAAGGGATGGGAGCTCAGAGCCAGAGTAGCAACGAGAAGGCAGCTCCCATTTCCTAAGCCTGATGAACATTCCAGGATCCGCTACTGCTTACCTTTACCATTGCTGAACCTGTGCCCAAACGTTCCCTCGGGCTCCTGCTATGATCCATTGGCTGCAACACACCCTCTAACCCGTTGTATCGATCGCCCCGAGCCTAGAATCCTTCAGCCAGTCATAACATCCCTCCCTTTCCGTCGTCCACGTCGGCTTGAGCCTCTGCACCGCCTTGAGACTTGCCGCACTCTGGCGCGCGTGTTCACTGAATACATCCCGGCGCGCACTGAATGCATCCTGATGTCCAAGCAGAACGGTGTACGAGTTGACCGCTTCCTGCTCAATTACTGGGCATTCAACGACAGAACATCCTTTGATGTTGATCAAATAGCAGGGATGCCGCGCATTTTTGGTACTTTCGCGTGCGGAATCCCTCGGAGGGTTCACGAAAGCATCAGTTCCACCCTCCGATTGACAGCCAAGCTGCATGAGGAGACCGATATACGGCCGCTCATCCTTCTTGTCTTGGGGGAAGAATCCCTTGCCGTCGTTCTTAGTCTCCTCCTTTGATCGTCACTGGTGAGTCCCTCTGCTCGTTCTTGCATTGTATCGATAGACCAGTCACCGCCTCCTCGCATAGCTTGTTCTTCGAATTCAGGAGCACAGGAACGATGCAATCAATCCCGTCTTGGTTTTGGGAGCACTTGTCGAAATTCACGGGAAGGCGCCCGCTCGTGAGGCTACGCGCTCCCTTTCGGACTCCAGGGACTTCGTCTGGATGGGTTACAAACCCACGGCGTAGGTACGTACAATCCGTCCCATTTTATACTAGCGGTGACTCATCTACCCGTACCGCCCCGATTATCAGCCCCCCGACTCCCGCCGCGCCCGCCATTTCCGCCTTGGTGCGCTATTGACTCCGATCGATGTGCGACTCCGATCGCACCATCGCGCGCCGAGCGCGTCGACTTCCAACAGCACTGCATGGCCATTCGTCGCGCAAGAGCAGCCCGCGCACCATAAGAGTCCGAGACCGTCATGTCTTCGTTCCTGGCAAAGTGAGTAAAATGAACCTGCGCATTCTTGAAGGCTTCTTCTAAGGTCTAAGTTACTAGGAACCTTCTTCTTGATCTTCTCCAGATTCTCACTGCCAAGGAGAGCTTCCAAGAAGTCGAAGAGACGGACAGGCCGATTGGAGGATGGCGACTTGTCGGTACTGCATTCCTTCTTCGCCACTGCATCGAACGCTTGTATCAAGAGAAGACGCATGACCAGTTCCTTTTGTCAATAAGGCCGCTCTCTGCAAATAACGCAAGTCTGGTTGCCTAAACTCAGCCATACCACGGGCCGCCGCTTCAGCAAGTATCGGCTCTGTCAGCCACAGAAGCGTCCGGCAATCCTGTCGCGGCTGTGGCTGAGATCGTCAGCCACGCGCACGAATTCACTATCGGGCGAGGTGGTAGTATCGTCATTCGCCATTCCATGACCAGCGCAGCAACATCTCTGCACTCGCGCGAGTCATCAGCGCACTCATTCCGGCTCTAGAAGACCTACACCGCTCAACATGCGCAGGCCGCGTCCACGCGCAGAGCCGCGCGAAGCGCGCGCTTTGTGTCCTGTGCAAGCGCGCATCGTGGCCACGAGCGGCCCCCGGGAAACGGGGTCGACGTCCTGCGTCGTGTGCGCGTGAGCGTGCGCCCTTGCCGTACCTGCCTTCCGCTCGCACTACGCCGCACGTGCAGGTCGAGAGATCCGGCGCGGGTTGGTGGTGAGGTCGGGACGAGGGGCAGGCGTGCGCGGAGGCGCGGGGCGATGGGCTTTGGCGTGCGCTGCAGGCAGGTGCGGGCACGGTGGGAGGGCGGACGTGGATGTGGACAGTGCGATGTGGGGTTTGGATGATCGGGTACGGCGGCGTTTGCATCGGCATGTGGGGAAAAGGTGAAGCAATTTCAAGGCCTCGGAAGTTGCATGCTCATATGTTGGAGTGGTGTCTGCAGGGGCACAAATGCCACTTTCCATGACAACCACAATATCAGGTTATGCTCGCGTACAGGATAGATATCAGACCGAACTCTACCCTTGCCAATGCTGCACTCCGACGGGCAAATCTACTTCGGAGGAAATATGAACAAAGAAGTTGTCTGACATGGGAACATGTGAGTGGGTACTTCGCAAAGTAGCGCACTTTAGTAGTAAAATGATGGCCATTGCGCTCAGGACTGCACTCTGAGCTCAGTACAGCGGTAAGTATGGGATTCACCTCGGAGATAATGTAAGACAAGTTCGCACCACAAATCTCGAGATAGGGAATCATGAGAAATAGGATCTATAGTGAGGCATTGATATATCCCAGTAGCAGCTTTACGGAACCCTCTGAGCGTGGCCTGATCTCACACTCAAAATGCTTCGGATGGCTACATAGTATGTTATCAGAACTGAGAGCTAATATCGATAAGAATTACCTTGTGACCCCGGAGTTGAACGCTGGATCAGGTGTGATCTCTCGGCCATGTATGTCACGAGCCTTCTGAATATCGAATAGCGAAGCGGTGCATGCGACTGCTAGCCAGATATTCTCGTCGGCGAAATGACGTCCAGGACAAATCCTGTAATCTCGTCAATTCTCTGCTAATTCGAGTAACGATTGCGTATCCCACCGTCTACCAAATCCGAAGATAAAATTACCAGGATTCTTCTGTTGAGCTTCGCTTGTGCTCATTTCTTGGAAACGCTCAGGCCAGAATCTCTCCGGGTCGGCATACATAGTGGGATCCTTCATCATGAACCTGCGAGCATCAAAAGTGTAAGCCAGGTATGCACATCGATGGCGAAGAGAGGCAGGTACCAAATATTTGGTATAATCATGGAACCCTTGGGAATATGGTACCCACGATACTCATCATCCTCCGTGACTCTATGAGGTACCGCTGAATGGTGGTCAGCGGATGGGGCGCGCGCAAACAACCGATACATACCAAGGGGAAGAGGGCAATCCCAGCTTACAGAGACTAGTTTGTGAATCATGAAAAGCTCATGGCAGAGCGGAGCGTACCGATACACCTCCTTGATCAAGGAATCGAGGTAGGGAAGTGACTCTCTGTCTTCAAGGTCCGGTAGGCGGTGTCTGCCTACAACGCGATCAAGCTCCTCTTGAGCCTTCTTTAGAGCATAAGGAAATATAGTCATTGCCAGAATGAACGCTAATAGAACACTGCTTGTCTAAGAGTGAATATGGCAGGGGAGGGAGTTAGCATTGTGAAAAACTGTCGTTTCGATGTCATACTGTATCCGTTCCCGCTAATCGCAATTAGTTAGGAGGGCTCTGAGAATTGGACACGCAACGCCTTACCTCCATAAAGAACCGCCGCAAGCCCTTTAATATCGTTCTCATGCTCCTTCGTCATTTTGCCCGTCGCGATGGCATCTTTGAGTAGAGATAGTACGAAGGAAGGATTGGCAGTCCCGTTCGTCTATCTCGAGCGGTCACTGACATTTACACATGATCTAGCTACATGATGCTCACCATTGCCTTTTTGACATTCAGATAAGGAATATCAGCAGCTGCCTCAACAAGCGGCCGGGCTTCGATCGCATGGCGCATGAAGCTGGCTCCAGGCACCCACGGCGGAACGTATCGCACTGATTCACAGATATCAGCGTGAATGGTTCCAATATGCACTGTTCGGCTCACAAATGGAAAAGATAGCGATGACTGTTGCGCCTGGGATCCCTGCCTCGGTGGTTACCACGAGTGCTTCATCTGCCATGCGGACATATTCATCATCCGCAGAGGTAATAGTATGGCCGTAGGTAGTCTCCATAATCAGCGCTGCCACATATCTGAATATTGATAGATCAGAGAATGAGGCTGTGGGGCTCTTAATGAGGAGTACCGCTTGATATGTGTCTGAAACTTCTCCGGCGTGTTCAAGAAACCAGAAAGCAACGCAACCACTTCTCGCGTCCGGACTGGTTTGTATGTTTTAAGCGTTGTCTTATCGTTGTATGCGCTTTGGGCCCATTTCCTATGTTTCTTCCAACGTTCTCCGTACTCCATGAACGCCATGTCTGCGACCCAGCCCAAGCTACAATCATCGAGGGACGAGCAATCAGCTAATCGACGCGATCCTAATATTATTGTGTGAGAGGTACTGACATTTGATCATAGAGAATCGTGTGTGGTCTGTCAGAGTATATAGAACTCTTCTTGTCCAGTAGATCCTGTGCAGACTGGACCGAGTTCAATATGATAACAGGCTTTTGGAATAGGCGTGCATAGATAATGTCCCCTATTCCAGCAAAATACTCAGCTCGTAACTGAGTTTTACAATAGGTGACATACCGTATTTGAGTTTCCACTCAGTGAGCTGCTTCTGCATGTACGTCGGGGATAATTGGTGTGAGTTCCCTATGAAGAACAAAGGTTTTGGGCCTGGTGGCAGCTTCTTGCCTTTCGCATAACTCTGTCGATTGTCATAACGCCACAGGACAACAACTAAGACAATAGAAAATATGGTGGCGGCGACATGGAGCTGGAGAATCATGGCGCGCAAGTATGCAGTCGCACCGCGGCTGATTTGCTCAAGAAGAAGTCCATGTCAATCGGACCAGTTCCTGATATATTTCAGGTGCCTCATGATTGTATATTGACTCCGAAAGCCCTTTATCACACGAACAGAACATGCTTTCCACATTTCTAGAGCGATGTACGTACCGTGGGTGAGCCGACAGGCGCTTTCAGCCCTCATGACGTGCCTGAAGCGAGATACCTGCGACTAGGGCGAGAATCTACTAGCCACAACGCAATCTCATGGACCTAACCCATGTTAGGGTGCATTTAAGATTACTTCCGGGTTCTTCCTATGTCTAGACATCTCACTTTGAAATGCAGAAAGTCACCAGTGCAATCAACGGTCATTCCTCAAGCGCATTATTCATTCTGTATCAGATTGCATCTGGACGGAGAATTGTTCTAGTCAGTATGTGCTCCAGTGCAAAAGCTCAGACTGACCAGTTGGCAAGCAATGTAAGCATCCTGTGGGCGTTTTGATCGGCGCGCCGATGTTGTGGTATATGTCGAGAAGACCGTTCTCGTTCTCATGATGGGGGGGCTAATACTCTGGCCGGAGATAGTGCAGCGAGCATAGAACAGGCTGTAATTGTGTCATGGATATCGGGTGAGTTGAGATTACATATCGGCGGTCTCTGAGAGCACTAACTGGAGAGATTTTCTCAACGTGCGCAGAAAGAATGATGAGTTGCGATAGCCAGACTGCTTTATTTCATCTCACGCCGACACCAATATAATAATAGCGCTGAACAGTAGCAGTAATGGGTTGCTTAGTGCGGAAAGATTTTGTCCTCGTCTTTTTCAAAATCGAGACCTGACTTTCTGCAGCTGAATGCTCTCGAACAAGAAACTTTGTCACCCGCACATGCGCGCGGGGGTGTGCCTAATCATCAAGCACTTGTCACGCTTTGATTTCTCTTTAGCCACCCTCGAATCGGGCTGAAAATACATATATCAGAGCTAACGTTCCCGATTATCACTGGGAACTTGGTGACGATGAAATGCAAATGGAACAGAGTTGGGAGCATACACAGCAAGGTCCTATGTACATGTACGAATAGGTTTTGGATCAACTCACAGATTCTTTGCTGCAATCTAGCAGTATTGATGTGTCAGATCGCAAGCCACAAGCGATGGGTGTCAACATGACTGTATGCTAATAGCAACTGCGGTTCCCCTTTCAATAGCGGTTTAATCTCGGAGGATAGTGACCGTCTTGGAATGATTGGGTATCTGGCATCGCGAATTACGGTCGCATACTCACCTTACAAATCAGGGGTTGTGCAGGCGTGATACTATCTGCACGGCGCGCCTTGGGGAAATCGGTAGTGCAAGCAATAGCCAGCCACATGCTCACGTCTGCAAAGTACTGCCGGGGTGTACGCGCTGTATCCTGCATTCGCAGTCAAAACTTCACAAGCAGAATACACGTGCAGCTGACCGTCTTTCAAGCCAGAGCCGGATTTGCTCTGGTCTTCTGATTAACCTTCACCGGCGTCAGACTGCCCTGTAGACCTGTCTGACTCAGGATAGACGATGTCCCAGCGCCATGTACCTGATGAACGCGAAAGGCGATTGAAGCCGTACATCAGCTAGAATCGCAGCAGCGAGCGCCTTACCAAATGTTCGGGATGGCGCTAGAACCTCTCGGGATACCAATATCCGCGATAATCGTCTTCATGATGCCAATCCTAAGACGGATACTAATAAGCTTCCTTTACTCAACATACAACATAAGGAAACAAGTCCCTGTCCTCGAGCTCAGGCAGATGCCCACATCTTACGAGTGGTCAATCTCGTCCTGCAATTTCTCCAGAACATTAGGATAGAAGATAATGAAGCATAATAGCACCGAGCAGGCATGATCCAGGTGAGAGTGATATAGTGCGGCATCTGCACATGCACTGGAGGATGCACAAACAAGCATGGCTCATACCTTTGTACAGAAACCCCGATTGCTCTTCAATCCTCTTCGTTATCGAGTGTCAACGTTCTTGCAGTGGCAGCCTTCTAAAAATGGGAGGACTGAATAGGATCCTGCTCTCCCGTTGCTCTTTTGATGGGAATGAAAGGTTGGTTGACAGTGCTCATTATTACCACGATGCTACGCCATCATCGCGTGTTTAGCGTGCATATGCGCGTAGCCTCGACCAATTGACCAGTCCTCAGGACTCATTTTGCGTCCCGTGAAGTCTGTACCGTGCAATCATGGCGGAATATAGCGCACTGAAATTCCATATAGAGCACATCCGCAAAATAAGAATAGGTCAGCCACAGAAGCATCCAGTAATCCTGTTTCGGCTGTGGCTGAGATCGTTGGCCATGCGCACGAATTCGTCATCGAGCAAGGTGGTAGTATCGCCACTCGCCATTCCACGACCAGCGCAGCAACATCTCTGTACTCGCGCGAGTCATCAGCAGCATGTACACCATTCATTCTGGCCCTAGAAGACCGACACACCGCGCAACACGCGCAGGCCGCGTTCACACCCAGAGCCGCGCGCAGCGTGCGCTTAGTGTTCTGCAAGCGCGCGCCGTGACGACGAGCGGCCCCTGGGAAACGGGGTCGACGTCCTGCGCCGCGTATGCGTGAGCGTGCGCCCTGCCGTGCTTGCCTCCCACTCGCGCTACGCCGCATGTTCAGGCCGAGAGATCCGGCGCGGGTTAGTGGCGAGGACGGGGCGAGGGGCAGGCGTGCGCGGAGGCGCGGGGCGATGGGCTTTGGCGTGCGCTGCAGATGGGTGCGGGCACGGTGGGAACGTGGACGTGAACGTGGACAGTACGTTGTGGGGGCTTGGATGGCCGGGTACGGAGGCTGCGTATACATCGGCGTGTGTGTTGTCCGGAGGGATGGGTTGTCCCGCTCGCGATTGGGAAGAGGAGGTAACGTGCGCGCGTGCGAGTGATGAATCGACGACATTGGTGCGTCCCTGCTGCAGCGGAGTTGCCGGTGCGTCTGAGGACGGGCAGGTCATACCACGGGGGCCAGCAGCCGGGCGAGGCTCTACTGCTATCTGAGATTTGCATGTCGAGTGCGCACACCGCCGCGATGGAGCGTCTTTGTTGTGGCGCCATCCCGTCGAGCGGGGACCCACTCGCGCTGCCGTGACTTTGGATCGGGCACCGTGCGCTCTCGTCGACGTGTAGCACGCCTGTATGCGCGAACTGCAGCTGTGAGGCGTCGTCAGCAGGGAGTGGCTGGGGATCCAGCCCTTTAGTAACGTGAATCAGCCAGTCGTGCGATGAAGTCCGCGCTCGCGCCGCGGGGCCGGGCTTTGCTCGGGCAAAGGTAGGAGTCCAAGAGTATTACCATGGCATTGGCTGCGCAAGGCTGACTGTGGATCTGCGTGTCACTGTGGCATCGTCTCTGTATCGTATGGCTCTCCAGATCACGCTATAGAATCTGCAACCAGCTGGTTCATGTCTCTGTACTGCCCGTAGACATTGGTGATGACTCGGGTGCTGCATCCGCTCGCTCATCAACGAGGCTCTCGTATCGAACCGGGTACCGTACGGCGCTGCCTGGCGTGCAACGCACGTTCGAGACGGCGGCTCCAGGGACGCTCACAGCGGCGGTTCAGATGCGCCCGTGCGGAGGCGCTGCAGGCCTATTAATAGGGTACGGAGTATCCACGTGATGTATGGCGCTTATCTATCCTCCGACACCTCTTGCTGAGAGAAGTAGTTGTGCCGCGCGTTTCGCCTGTCTATAGTAATTACCGCAGGTGCCTCCATTGTGTTTCCGGGAATAGAAGACGCGGCACGGGCACCATCTCGAGGTCTGGCCTCATCTTCGGGTGCAAGGAAAGGATGGTCTATCTGATCATTCGGTCCTTGTGACTGTGATCCGCGATTTCATGCGGTCTTCTCCACTGCCAGCCCACCATCCTTACGAATGTTCTTCTGCAATGTTATCGCTTGATTTGCCTCACCATCACTGAAGTACCGTGGGTCGACATGCCTTCGCTGCTTCTCCTGTTGTCTCCCAGCATTGTTTGTCGCACCAGCCGTCTGGCTGACTTCTCCTTGCGGGCATACATTGCAACGTCTCCCAGCGTTCCCCTGCGCCTTTATACCGCGCAGCGCATCTGCTTACCACCGACCCTGATCTGTCAATGGCGGATTGACATACCTTTGCTGCTTCTTCCGTGTGTACGAGGTATTATAATTACACACCATTACCGACAACTCTACAAGCTGAAACCCAATCCATATACAGCGTCTCTCCTCCTTGCTGATGGCAATGTGCGTTTCCAGTCAGGCTGGGTCCGAACCTCCTGCCGTGCTTTCCCCTGTCCTGGCCTGACGCTGTCACTCCTGCAATTGCGCGTTATGTCTGGCTTTGGTGGACGACATAGGTCTGTCTGGTGTCACGTTCCCCCTCATGCCTTCAGTTCTTGTCGGCATTTTTTCTCTCAATGGCGTTCGGACCCAGCAGCGCTGCCTTCTGGTCTGTCCTATATACGGGGTGTCTTCCTGGGCGGTACTCAGTCATCGTGCACGCGTCAACGATTAATAGCAGCATCATGCTCTCCGAGGCCTGATATTCGCCCGCTAGATATCGTGCATATCGTACCCATACTCGCCCTTCTCTCTGCGTCTCTTCCGCTGCATACTAGTCCATCCGTCACATTCACCGGCTTATGACCTCTGGTGCACTGCTCAGTATGTACATCACCTCTTCTTAACTCACTCAGTACCAGAGGGTGTGTTCCTGAGTACTATCTGGGCGCACTTGGGTTCTCAGCGACGACTTCCGGTGCTCCCGACATCTTCGGTTCTTCATCTGTAGCAACAGGTACCAACGACTGCCAACAGGGTAGACTGTAACAACGCATGTAGACTTACGTGCTCCTGGATACAAAGCGACCCATTTTACTCGCTGTGACTGAGCTTTATGAAAATGGTCCTGACGCACTGTCCTAGACACCACCTATCGGTCTCCGGTTTTCGGCACGAAATAGAAGCTCTCGGGGCGTGCCCCGGGCGCAACATGTTCTTTGATCTTGCATATCCATTCCTTCGCGCTGGTCTGACGCCGATATTGTTCCACCCTTTTACCTATCAACAATGAGGCGGCTATTTGTGGCATGCACGAGTTTGTCCATACTCTCTTGCTCTGTTTCCTTGAGCTTCTGATTCAGTCGCATGGTATATTCCCGACTCGCAGGCTCACTCGCCTTCTCTTCGCCAGTGCCCCACTCACACTGGGTACCCTCTGCCTCTATATCGCTGCGAGAAGGCCGGTCTGTTCAAGTTTGCACGAGGCATTATTCGTAGCCAATGCCTGGATCCTCGAGATAGAGCGTTTCGACTACAGGATATGAAGCTCATTTCTCAGATAGGTAAATAGCCATTGACTGGCGGCCATCCTTACCTACATCAGAATATATGAATGTCCCGGGGCGGTCTACACTCCTGCAAAGAGCTACGATACCTGAGCACTGGCTATTGCGGCTTCTGCCGCTGAGCACTCCAAGCACGTATCATCCATGGTTATGCTAAGTATTCTTACATGCTTTCAGAATACATCTCAGTGATTGCAGGAATACGCAGGTTAGCTCGAACGAAACAAAAACCATAAATATACTTCTTTCATCGACGGTACAACTTAAGAGCCTCGTCATCATAGAGGCAATCTGACTTCCTTAGCTCAGCCTCTAACTTCTTCAGTGGATGAATTGCCTTCTCTCCAGTCTGAAGAAATGGACGAGGACACATTGGTTGGCTGAGAATGCCTCCACATCCTGACGATAATTGTGCAATGGATCACCTACTGTTTGCCTATACAACAGCCACATACGTAGTCCGAGGTGTCTTTCAACCCTCAACCCCAGTGAAAAGACAACATATCCTTAGTGTATCAGTAGATACTAGAGAATACCAGAAAATATACTGAGATAATCATTTATACCAGAAGCTATCAAAAACTAAATGCCAAGAGTTTGGGTGGTCCGATCACCAATGCCAAGGCTTTCATCATATCCAGACATACTCATTGATATATTCAACATATCCTCAATTAATAGAAGTTGTGCCCGAGCATTTCTCGAGCAGATGTCCAGTCGAAAAGCTGCAATCCATTGTCCATGCTGTGCTGCTTACAAACCCAAGTGCCCACGTGAGCTAGTCACGTTATTGCATCATAGGCAAGTGTCTCATTGCATTAACATCTTCTTTCCCCCTCATCTCTTCTTCATACTTCCACCATCCCTCAAAGCTCTAGGAGTAGCTGCTTTATTTCAGCAAACTTAAGGCTTTGGATGTAGATTTAGTGAGTATAGGCGCACACACACAGGCCTCTGTCGTCTCTTGAGTCCCTCTCAGCTTGATTACGAAGTCCCCCAATCCTTCAGTTTTTCTGGTACACGTTAATGCCATTTCCCCCACTCACTTTTCAAGATCGCAGTTACCAAGTGCTAAGGTGTGTGCATTTCCCTTTCCCACATAAATACTAGCTTATTCCATGGCACTTTGTGCTCGCGCACAAACCGCTATGGTGGCGCCAATCGCATTCCGGAACCAGCGACGCCGTGTGGGCAATTCCATAAGGAACAAGGTGTGTGTATGGATTCTCTATAGGCTCGGATTTGAACACAATGATCACAGTGGCTGGAAATGCAGCTTGCGCCCCTGTGCTAACTTGAGATGATTCATGATAAGTTCCTCCATGGGGACATTGACCATGACTATGGCATCCCCAGAAACTCTGACAAGCAAAGGTGGTATAATGGTAAGCTCTCTGATGTCTTGCTTCACTTGAATATTGGCTGGCAGACTTTGATCAGGAGCAACAGGGCATTCAGGAAGTCAATTGCAGGACAGGCTGGACAACATGCAGTGCATCCTGGCTATGTACCGTGAAGATATTGTGGGTGTGTGTGAGAATCATGTTGAGTCTGTGGGTCTGTGCACATGGTGCTGCGGGAGGATTCGTTATAATGCAAAACCTGCATCGAAATGTTCAGGGTATGTTCTAGTAGCCTTCGATAGATTGCAGCAGCTTTGTAAATAGACTTTGAAATGTTCTGGTACATTCTGATTGAATAAGAGCAAAGGCTACTAGGTATGAGTATAATATGAAAAAATCTTATGTATAATGAGGTATAAATGCTACATATCAAATTCTACTCTGATAGCTATGGGTACAGTAGCTACTGCTAGGATGACGGGCGCTTAAAATCATACCCAGAGCTATCAACCATTCAGTTTTGTATCAGATCATACCTGTTATCTTCTGATAGGCCCTGATACGAGGTACTTTCACTGGGCCTCAACCCTGAAAGGTCCACTAGTTGTTGCACTGAGATTCCAATCTGATGACAACTTGGCTGGATAACCATGATGGGAGATTGCTGTGTCACAAATCTCACTTGTGACTGCCCTGCCTCAACGCTAATGCCCATATCCTAACTCCTAACCGTCTAACTAGTCATTCCAGAGGGCTACCACACCTCAAGTTGGATTCACATAGTAAGACAAGGGGCTAAGTAGAGGAGTCGTCGCACACAGAGGTAGAGAGCAGGTGTAAGACTGGGATTAACCCAAGGAATACAATAAAGAGTCTGAGGAGAATGCCTCAGACCTTCTAGCTTATATACATGCAAGCGGAGTACTACAACTATTATTGGCTACCCCACAACAATTTCATCAATGACCTACAAGGCCCCACAATGACATCATATATGACCACCCTAAGTATGACTCTAGAATGCTTACAAATATACATCACATTACGTAGCGGTGATCTTATAAGATAAAGGATACGCGCCAAATCTAATCTTGGTGTCACATGACCTTGGAGCGCGCTGAACACTGTAAGTCTCAAAACCCGGCTCCTGACGCCCCCTTAGGGCCTATAGGACCAATTTTGTGACATGCTGTCATTGTAACCCACTGTATTATTTTGCTGAGCATCTCACGAAAATGATATCTGTCCAAGAGATCTATATCAATCTCTTGTCCTGTGAACAAGTGCCAGCTAGGAAGATGACACAGACATACCATGTCTGTGGGACCAGCTCAGCTGGGGACCCATAACGCCTATTGAGTGACCATGTACCACACCAGTGGTGAGCCAAAGCCTATTGGCAGAGGTGACCAAACCTCCCCAGACTAGACAGACATAACATGTTATGGGTCGAATACCCGTTCGTATATGTGAGTCGTGAATATAGATCGTTCTTCTGCATGTAGTCCCACAGACGGGTGCAAGGCAAATATATCTGTTAAATGCCTCTGGGACCTAGGTCAAAGACTCTAAGGGTCATTTGATATCCAATACGTGTTAGAGGATATAATCTGTCTGGTTCACAAGTCTGATAGAATATAAGACTTGCCTAAGTCCAAGAAGTCGATGTGCACTTCGAGGACTTAGTCGTTTGAGAGCTTGGGAAATACTGAGCATAGTTTCCTACGTTTGAGAATGAGTATAAAACTTCTTGTTTATACAACATGGTCGAGCTGAAGAGCCTCGACAATACATACATGAGTTTATATACTACGTTGGGTTTCAGGGGTCAAGTCTGTCCCAGATGTCACCGATACTATCTATGCTATAGTACGAAACATTTGATAAGTATGTAGTGATATATCTAAGACAATAGATAGGAATGATGATGGCGGTTGAATGCCATCTATCAGCTAATAAATGATGAACATGAAACGAGGGCAGAGTTGGATCTGCCAGAGTCGGAACACACTCTATATGCTAGTACAACCGGGGATGCACCCAGTATAGTCACGAGTAGCCAGGGGGTTGGTTGCGCAACAAGTCCCTGTATCATATTCACCTAATGGTGAGTTCTGCCAGCGTTCGAAAAACCGTAACATAACAAGGAAGCGAGTTGTCAAGAGATGAGAAGGTCGGAGTGAAAGGGGTGAGCGCACACAGACAGAGAGCATGAAAGAAGGCCTATAGCCTCATTGCCGAGAATCTTAGAGATGAGGTATAAGACCTCATCTCGTTGTACTTATATACATGTGTGACAGCCAGTAATGGCTTGCCCTAAAGTCAAGGCCTGTGCACTGTAACTAAGGGGCCATGGGATCTGTAACTACTAGTGATGATGCATGTACCTAATGTGACCATAATGTGAGTGATGGAGATGCGCTACCCTACAGTGCTATCTACAGGGTCATGTGACTTAGTATGGTGTCTAGGAATGACGAGGAGGTAACCTGTAAGTGAAGATTTAGCCCCGCATCCAAGGGCGCTTCTGCATAACAGGCAAGGGATCTCAAGACCCCCCCTCTGGGGCATTCTGTGACAGAAGACTGCAATTTGTGTAGCTGACAACTCAACGACTTTCGTAAAGCAGCACATTTTACCATGTGCAGCTGCTAACCGAAGTTGATGCTCAGTAAAGCAGTAGATATGGGATCCTCTTTCAGAAATAGTATCAGACAAGCAGGTGTTCTTTAGGAATCTCTGAAGCACAGGACCTAGAGTGAGGAATCGATATATCCTGACAACAGCTTCACAGCATCCTCTGAGTGGGGCCTGATCTCACACTGGAACTGTTTTGGATGGCTATACAGTACATAATCAGATCTGGGAGTCATCATCTAAAAAGTCATCAAACATCACACCTCACAAATCCAGAACTGAATGCTGCATCAGGTGTGATTCCTCGTGAAAGTACCTCATACCAGAACCTACCAATAGTGGTCCAGGTTCCCAGGGAGTGGTACTGAGGAGTGGCTTTAGCCGGGAATGCGGACTGGCCAGTAATGGCCTTGGGTGATTGAGCATGATCGGCTGCAATCGGTTGGCGCTACTTGGTGGCTGGTAGGGTTCTCAGTTGTACAAGGCATTGTTGGGGGCTGCCTGTGGCCGGTGTTCCTCGTAGGCCAGGGTGCAGTGGAGTTTAAGGTCTTCCATGGGCCATGGATCATAATGTACATAGTCCATGCCAGTAATGGCGTGTAGTCCATGATCTGTAAGGATTGTGTAGCCAGTAATGGCTGTGGTTCATGGAGATGGGAGGCATGGGGTTCGGTTGGTTGGGTGGATGTGTGTTAGTCCTAGCCAGGAGTCTTGGATGGCCATGTAGGGTTCGTTGAGCTACAACGGGATATTGAGCTGGTGAGTGATGGGGTGTCTGGCAGTATATGGCTTGTGCTGCCTGGCTCATGGTGCTTGTGTTGTGCCCGTATGGCTTCATGACTGGGCCCTGGACTGTATGGACTGGGACTAGGGTTCTGGGTGTGGCTGGTGATGCTGGTGGCTAGTGCCCAGGATGTCTTATATATAGGGCTTAGTTCTAGCTGAGGCATCGGGTTCCAGCATCAAGGGTGCTCCTGATGATCGGAAAAGGTACTGTGCCTATGGGCTTGAAATTGGCGTGTGACATTGATAGCTGTGGGTATGATTTTAAGTGCCTGGCATCCTAGCAGTAGCTACTGTACGATATGCAATGCTATCAGAGAAGGATTTGATATGTAGCATTTATACCTCATTATACATAAGATTTTTTCCAGCATACTGAGAGCTACTGCAAAATACCAGAGGGCCTTGGCTGAGAAATTCCGCCTACTCAAAATTATCAGATTATACTCATACCTAGAGGCCATTGCTCTTCATTCAACCAGAATGTATCAATACATTTTAAAGTCTAATCACTAAGCTGCTGAAATCTATCAAAGGCTACTAGAACATACCCTAAGCATTTCGATGCAGGTTGTGCATTATACTGAATCCTCCTGCAGTGCCATGTGCACAGACCCACAGACTCAACAAGAATACCAACAGTGCATGCAGCACCGCTGGTGTTAGTGAACAATCTGCAGACACAGTGTGATTCGCACACATACCTTCATGGCATGTAGCCAGGATGCACCGCACATTGCATTTCAAGCACCACAAATGTCATATTCAAATTTGAACCTATTAACAGAGAATCCCTACATGCACCTTGTCCCTCATGGAATTGCATGCGTGGCATTGCTGTCCCCAGAATGTGATTGGCACCACTGTAGCAGTTTGTGCTCATGCACAAACTGCCACAAAATAAGCTAGTATTCAGGTGGGAAAGGGAGATGCATGTACATTAGCACTTGGTAACTGTGATCTCAAAAAGTGAGTGGAGGAAATGGCATTAATGTGTACTTGAAAAACTCAAGGATTGGGGGTCTTCGTAATCAAGCTGAGAGGATGGTTAGGGACTCATGAGACGACAGAGGCCAGTGTGTGTGCACATATACTCACTAAATATACATTGAAAGCCTTAAATCTGCTGGTATAAGGCAGCTACTCCTGAAGCTTTGAGGGATGGTGGAAATACAAAGAAGAGATGAGGGGAAAGAAGATGTTAATGTGGTGAGACACGTCTATGATGCAATAATGTGACAAGGCCACTAAAACCTTAGAGCAAAATGAGGGGAGCGAAGTGGATGAATGCCAAGTTCAGACTGGGGTTACCAGTTGAGTGAGGCCTGCTATTATACTGCTAGGCTGTTTGTACATGTTTGTACTATATTGGCTGTATATGGTAACTAGGGAGTCTGGGGCATGACTAGGGTGGGGGTCTAAGCCGGACTCTGAAACATAGAAGCATAGTAGTATATGAAATATGTATCGGTCATCATGGCTGTGTGGGAACATGGTCATGAGTTGTTATCTAGGTGTGGCCTGGTTCCTTCCAGTGTATGAGCTGGGTGTGACTAGGTGCAGGGAGCCTTGGAACCGGATCAGGCTTGTTGTCATTAGGAAAAGCTTTTGCCCATGACATAATGTGACTAGCTCACATTGGCACTTGGGTTTGCAAACAGCACAGTGTGGACTTGCAAGTTGCAGCTTTTCTACTGGACATTTGCTCGAGAAACACTCAGATGCGCCTTCTATTATTCAGAAATATCTTGAATATATTAACTAGTATGTATGGGTATGTCAAAAGTCTTGGTGGACCACCTGGACTCTTGGCATTTAGCTTTTGATAGCTTGTGGTATGAATTATTATCTCAATATAGTTTCTGATATTAACTGGTATTTACAGGTAGACTAAGGATTTTCATTGGGTGTGATCTCTCAGCCATCTATGTCACAGGCCTTCTGGATATTGAAGAGTGATGCAGTGCATACAATTGCCAGCCAGATATTCTTGTCAGCGAAATGATGTCCAGGGTAGATTATGAAATTCCCCATCACTTTCTTTCGGGTATGGAATATGATCTCATAACACACCGTCTCCCAAATCCGAAAATAAAATTAATTGGATTCTTCTGCTGAGCCTCATTTGGGCTCATTCCAAGGAAATGCTCTGGCCAGAATCTCTTTGGATCTGCAAACTCAGAGGGATCCTGCATCATAAACCTGTAAGCACAGGGGTGTAAGCAATGTATGCTTGTTGACACTCAAAGTGAGACAGGTACCATATATTTGGAATAACTATGGAACCTTTGGGGATATGGTACCCACAATACTCATCATCCTCCATGACTCTATGTCAGTGTGCAATGGTACGATCGGAGTCATGCATTGATCGGAGTCAATAGCACGCCAAGGTGGAAATGGCAGGCTGTCACAGATTTATTCTGGGGTGTCACCACTATTTTTTACAGGATTTCTACGCCATGTTACACCTCGTAAGTAGCCATCCTAAGTAGCATCACACCCCCTATGCATGAGCGCCATTACCGGCGCCACCTTCTATGCAGAAGTGCCCTTACAGGCGTCTTCCATCACATTATGCCAGAGCGCCATTACTGGTGTCTCTACCATTATGCCACATGACTCGGCGCCATTACTGGTGCCTTGTCATTATGTTACCTTCCCTCTACGTTACGCGCACAGACCCTCGCATCTTAGGGCAGGCTCGTAGGTACTGGTGCACCCCCATGTATATATGTGCTAGCATGAGGACTTACATCCTCATGTTTAGCATTCTCGACGTAGGGTGATGAAACCCTCTTTCATGCTATCTTGTGGGCTGCCTCTCCTTTCTTAGTCCTTGACTTGCTTGTCTGGGGATGCCGGCCTTGTCACTCGGCATACTGCCATCAAGACTTGCTTGTCACCCCCACCTCTCCACAGGTGCCATGGACCTCGGATTACGGCGTAGGGCTATTGGAGTTACCCTGGCTATGGGCAATTGGAGTTACCCTGGCTATGGGCAAGTCCCACAGACAGTATGTCTGTGTCACAGGCATGGCAGGAGTCGGGGGCTGATAATCGGGGCAGTACAGGCAGATGAGTCACCGTTAGCATAAAATGAGATGGATTGTACGTACCTACACTGTGCATTTGTAACCCATCCAGACAAAGTCCCTGGAGTCTGAAAGGGAGCGCATAGCCTCATGAGCGGGCACCTTTCTGTAAATTTCAACAGCTACATGGTAATAAGACGATGGTGACAGCATAGATAGCAGATACCTGCTGAGGGGAATTGGACAATTCCAACTATCGGAGACTCACTTGTGAGGCATGACTAGGTTATGTGTCATGGGCAAAATGTGACTCACACTTAAACTCACGCTAAGTGCTTCTAAAGCACCCTCTCTACAATCACCTATGCTCACTACACAGTGCCATTACCAGCGGCTAGGATATATATGTATAAACACTACACTAATATATATAGGGGGTAGAGTGCACGGTTCAGACCTCATTCTGAACTTGGCGCTCTTCCACCCACCTCACCCCAGTTATCTCTGTGCATCGGCAAAATGCAAACCCTCATATCTAGTGCGCTAACTATTGTAAATACCAGCTCGGTAGATATACGTAGATACAAGCAGATACTATGCGTGGGATAATGGCAGGATCAACGAGGACCGAAATAAAATTTGTAGGATCAATGAGGACCGAAATACTATTTGTTACAGATTTATCTGGGACTAGCATTTTTCCGCTATTTTTAGCATTTCATCTGGGATTTATACGTCGACCTACAAGTTATCCGGGACTTATCCCATATTGCCACATGATAAGGTCCTAACATGGCCTTATAGCTTACATAATGTAATGACACACTACTAAGCTCCCATAACTACACATAACATGCTAGTCAGGATTTCCATGTCATCTCAACATCATAGCTACAGCCATCACGGCCCCAGCCCAGACTAATGACATCACGGCAACGTCACCATCAGCTATCCTAGCTATGGTATTGCATCATAGTCCAGACTCAGCTACATCATCGCTACGTCAACCGGTCCAGCCTTACAGGCCAGACCATTACATCATTATTCTATCAGAAGATGATGTCACACGTCGTGCCATCCTTACAACAGAATGGTGCCATAGCATAATTATAGCCCTACGCTATTAATGCTACTGGTCCGGCTAACCCTGGTTACCACGGGCTCCGGCACTTGCAGAGTCCCGGGCTTCTAGCCTCTTGGCAAAGTCCAATCCCCGGCCCTTGACACAGATGGCTCTGTGGGACTCACCAAGCCAGTATCCTGCGATGAACTAGGCGACTTAGGTGAGGAAGAGGTTATCAGACGCAGCAGGAGGTAGGAGGTTCTTCTACGGCGTACGCCGAGAAGAATAGAACTAAGGTTATAGGCCGTCAAGGCCCTACTTATATACATGTTTATTCGGATGGCACGTGCTACTAGCTAGTACTACCATTCCGGGTTATGTGGCTTTGTCAAGAGGCGAAGCGCTATCTTATCTGATGTTTATGGACTCTTTCTACAATGGCCGTGATGGGCCCTAATGGCCGCACCAATCGTAGGAGAGGGATTTGTTATCTTTATCATATGAACGCGGGCGCAGCCCGGGTATATGGGAAGCCGGTTGCCGGATACCTTGCGGTATAATGGCGATTGGCCGGTCTTCGTGTGATGACCAAGGCGAGGCGCCGAGGTCGTAATGCTATTGGGCCAGCAGGCACCGTAGCATGTGATATGTCCGGACCGGATGGTTACCGGAACATATGGTGGTCTTAGCCGTGAGGCGAGGACCGGTGTTTGGGCAACGCCGTGATGGCAGAAGCCCGGGACTTGGAGACCGCCGAGTCCGTGGGAGGCCGAGAAGGCCGTGACCTATAGCGATATAGCCTTGATGCTATTATAGTGCTGTATGGTCGTGTTGCCATTATTATGCGAAGGCGTGGCGCGCCTGAGGTGCCATTGTGATCAAGGATCTTATGGCGGTGGGAAGCCGTGAAGGCCGACCCAATAGTACATTGCCATGAGGCGATGTTTGTATATGTGGACATTATTATGCGAGCGTGCCGCGCTCGGCCTATCATTATGATCTAGGATCTATGACGTGGCTGGTCTTGCTCTGACGGGCGAGACCATATGGTTTGGCGTTAGCCAAGCGTTAGCTTAGCGTGAGCCAAGGGTTACACTTAGCGTTAGCGAGGCGTGAGCCAAGCGTGAGCGTAAGCGTGAGTGGCGTAGATGACTTGTAGTTAGACGTATAATTCCCAGGTAAATTGCTATAATCATAGAAAAAATGCTGTAAGCCCCAGATAAATCTGTGACAGGCGCCTCTGTGGGTAACGAGGAATGCTGCACCGGTATGCGGTTTACGTCGGTATCGTGGCGTGCCTGATGATCCATCGGTATATATAGCTAGGTGATCAGGGTTGGTGGCGATGACGTCGATCAGGTGTTGGATTCGACGGCGGTGGGTGTGGCGTTCTGCCTTTGTGGACTTCTGCGCAATGGTATCAAATTGAAGACGGTTGCCCCATCTTGGTTGACGATCCCAGGGTGCCTGTATGAAAGGGTCAATGCATTCAGTATCGGTAGGGAGCAGGTGGTGGATGTAAGTTAGTGGATTTGTGTAAGGGTAGGTTTTGTTGATCGTACGTAAGGTAAGAGGGTATGGTTGTCAGACATTGGAGTAACGACGGTTATGGATAGGGGAATGAGTAGGGAGGGTACGAGTACGAATAGCATATTGAGTGACGATTTGATGGAGAGTAAGAGGAATGGGGAGAATGGATGCGAGGTGTTCGCGAGAGCCGATAGGTGTCGTACGGAAAGTGCCGAGGATCATACATCAGAAAATTACCGCTGCGTTCCATAACCGGTTATCGCCGGTTTAAATCTATGAAACTGGCATTTTCACATAAGCCTATACAGAAGCGATTATTTTATGCGCACGGTTGGCGCGAGCGGTTTTAATCACAGTGCCTAACAAAAAAATCACTTAAAATCATAGTGCACATGATTATAATCGCAGGTAACCGCCAGTATTACACTGGTCTGAAAGTCGAAAAGTAAATCCAGATCTTCTTAAGCCCATCAACTTACTGTTACTGCTTTCACCTTACTTGAGGTAGAAGCTTTTAGCTAAGGAGATATTTGGCGAGTTGAAGGAAGTTTACCATCTCTCTTCTGGGCCGCTGAAGTTAGCAAATCCCGGGGTCGAACCACAGCACTCATTGCTAGCTATAGCGTGACAAGGACCAAAATTTCGATGCACCTAACCGCTGGGCTATAAGGGCTATGCAGTAGCGTAAGAGGCATGTGATACATCATGTAGCACAAGCGCCTAGCGTCGCTCCAAAGCCCGACTCGGCGCGATACTGATATAGTCAACGGTACATTTACACATGTAGTTCATTGTGTATATGTAACGAATCTGTATCTTGGCTGACAGCTGGTCCTAAGCTTATAGATATGATGCTCTTCTACGACTGTTAAAAGCTGCGTCGCACTATGTATGGCCACACATTGCCGTGTGCGGCCCATGACCTTCTCGCTATAGTGTTGGAGTTCCATAATACGGGGTAGACGTGCTAAAGTGTTTGCTTGTGGAGTACAGTGCCTCCCTTGTGTTTTGACCACGTTATACCGATTTTTTCCACTGTCGCAATCACTGATAGCGCTTATAATCAGTGGCTCGTTGGATTATGATTGATTATAACATGATTATTTTCTCGAGCCTGGATGCAAAGCGACATTCGCACGGTTTTTACTTCAGCCACCAGATTATAATCACCTCTTACAATTCGCCCAACATTAAAAGCCTCTGTAACTGTGGGTGACGCTTTAAATCTCAAAGCAAATTTCCTGATGTAGTGAGACATTGATTTTGTACGCGAATGAATGGTTGAACGAGTGTAAGTTGTCGGTGTCCATCACATGAGCGCTAATGAGACGCGTCCGTAGCTGCTGTTAACGGCCACGGTGCCTTCTGTTGTCCGGCAGCACGCTTCGATTGCGAGTACTGACATGCACAGCGGCCGCCCTCTCGCCTAGCAAGCGACTCGAAGGGGCACAGATGGCAAGCGTGCGTCAAGCGCCCCGCCCATTCCGTCGCGTCCCCATCTCTCCCGAGCTGACCGTGTCTTCTACCGCCCCGCAACACTCCGCGCCGTCTTCGTGCACCTGCATGCGACTGTCCCTGTCCTTTTACCTCAACCATCATCCGCAGGTGTCTACAGTTCGGCGTAGGAGGTCCCACTGGTCATGCACTCTATTATAGGCGATCTCAGCTGGCACGCAGATGGTTGGGTGTTCAACGAACGCTTACGGCGTAAGCGGATGGCGAGTACCAACAAATGTCCATGTCGAACGCATCGTCCGGACCGACTATATCGAGCTCATGCCTTAGCATCAAGGATCGCGTGTCAAGGCTGGCTTGAGGTGCGCGTTCGTTCGGTGTTCGAGTATTCAACTATGACAGCAGCTGACGGAGATTGTGCACCAGCGGCAATGACAATGCAACATACATGATGTGACGCACCACAACCCGATAGGCGAGACGATAACACTGAGTATGGTCGCGTTGTACTCGGACCTAGGTGTGGGCGATCATACCCCACATCTGCAAGACTATTCTACAACTCACCATCACTTACACCACAATGCACAACATTCGATTGTCCACAAGTGCCGGTAATTTATTTGTGGCACTGCGCAGGCACGTCTGACAAGAACGGGTTACGAGGGTTTGGGACGAGAACGCAAGCTGTTACACGGTTTGTAATGGTACGCGTGCCATAACCGGGTATGTATTCGGGGACAAAAATTGTTGGGTAGTACTGGTGTCCTTGAATGCAGTATCACTGATTCTCGTGTTGTACTGTTGCGCAATGCTATACATTTTCCTATTGAGCATATACAGTGATGCATCCAAAACGATGGGGAGGAAACGCGAGTCGATTGACGAATGGACGGCATATTACCCGACCACCTGAGATTGTCGCCTCTGCTAATTCGTGCAGTGTCTGGGAGCGAACATTCGGCAGCCGAAGACTCGGTATACAAAGTCTGTTCGAGATCGCATCAGAAGTCTCTTCAGCACGAATCGGTTTCTCCATCGGACAAGTTTCGACTGAATGTTATCAGTATAACTAACCTAAAGGACATCCCATCTGCATACGATAATTTCAAGAAGCATGAGCGGAAGACGACTAATCCTGATCGGTCAACAACGCGAAATAGGTACGTATACGCGTGTATGACGGGGAACTCAGCAGTTATAAAGCTATGAATACATGACGACGGCACGAGACCTGAGACACAGTGAAGGGCACGGAATGAAGGGATGATTTTAAAACCAGGTCGTATGAATGACGGGTCGTAGGAACCTATGAAATGTCACGGTGAATGGCCGTCTCGTCCGCACACTATGGACTCGATCCAGGACACCTATAATGCCATGGTGAAACACATCCGAGTATTGGAAGGCATTAGGACGGCCCAGGGTATGAATTGACGATGGTCTCTCAAGCAGTACGGAACGTGTTCACCACCTACAAGATGACAATTGAGCGATTGAATGACCCTGGCAAAGACATGAAGTACATACGCATTCCCGGAGAATACACGCTCATTTCCATCGCCGTAGCCGAGATTCAACTTCACTACCAGGATTCCCCGTTTGTGCCAATCCGGAAAGCGCTTTTTGTAGCGGGTCGCAATTTCCGAGTCCTGACCGGCGGTTTCTAGCCTATCGAAGTGCTTATGACCGATCACTCGGTCCTGCCAAAGCTCAAGCTTAAACCATTTCAACCCACACAAAGATGGGTTAGATGGGATTGCCTTGATTGAATTCACAAGGGCCATCTCCTCTTTGTTGATTAGGTTTGCAACCTGTCTGTGGTCTTGCATGTAGCCCACGTTGATCCTGATAATGATATTACAGATACTCGGGGAGTGAATCTGTAAACATAACTGTATAATATGTTCCCAGCACTGTTTCCAGCCTTCTTGGCTTGGATTTGGAGAAACT
This sequence comes from Wolfiporia cocos, assembly GCA_029448655.1. Classification (NCBI taxonomy): domain Eukaryota; kingdom Fungi; phylum Basidiomycota; class Agaricomycetes; order Polyporales; family Phaeolaceae; genus Wolfiporia; species Wolfiporia cocos. The sequence goes on along the minus strand of JACCLO010000010.1, from coordinate 3,050,960 downwards.
GATTCATTGTAGACAATTGTCTGCAGACTCAAATATTTGGAGAAATGCTTTGCCTCTCCTATACACCACAATGTCAGTGTCAATCATGTCTGTGACAAGAAGGACAAACCAATCTGCCAAGGTATCTCCAAATGTTTTACAGTTGGCTCCACACTTTGCAGGAGCCAGGAGTATGCTGCTATCCAGTCACCCCTAGTGTGACATGGTTTGAGCTTAATGGCATGGAGTAGAGGTTTTTTGCTCTTGATCCACAGCACTAATGAGTTGAGTAGATGTACATGTGAATGCTCCTCTCCTGTATCATCAAATTCAGCTTTGAGGGTCTTCAAGTGGGATCTAATTGATGTGGTGGGTAAGGGTGCAATGTGAGGAGGATTGTGCATCATTTGATCTTTTGAATAGAATTGAATGAGATTGGGAAAGCAGTCCAAGAATCGATGGAAATCTCTTTGGTTATACCACTTGATATGGCTCAATTCCAAGTGGGTAACATTCTGTCCAATCAGGGGAAAGAGCAGAAAGAAGCCATTATCCAGCTGGAATGAGCAGTGGGAATTGGAGTGCATGCAGGACACTGTCAACTCTGTGAGCAGTGGCATGTGTGGTCCCAGAGTGTATGGAACAAGTCGAAGGAAGGACTCCTTTGGATTCTGCGAATCGATGATTGCTAGCCTCCGAGTGGCCGACCGTAGCCAAAATGCCGAGATAGAATTATTTGTCATGAGTGCCTTGACAAGTGAGGGATAGACCCATAGATCAAGTCTTATCTCTGAATAGAGACGAGTCAAACTCCATTCATGCCATGCCTTGCACACAAGTGTGCAATTGAATAGGGCACCTCTGGTGGTGTGAAATTTGCTGCCCGAGCCATCATCAGAGAGTCTGTCATCTTCGCTCAATTTATCGATGATCGCTTGGTAAATCTCTAGGGGAATGCGCTCCGTGATTGATGTCGGCAAGGGACGGAAGATCCTGTGCAAATAGCTACCCACTTCCGACTGGGTTTGTTGGCCTACAGGTCCCTCATACCAGATGCCATTGAGCTGATAGATGATCCAATGATGCCTTCTGCCTAGCGCTGATCTTGAGAGCCAGTGCGGAACGGGTGGCTTGTTCGAGATGATCGGAGTGAGCAAAGAGCAATCCCATAAACCGGAGCACTCACGTGCTTGAATAACTTGTTTGAGATAATACGAGTGAGTAAGAGCAATCCCATAAACCGTAGCACTCACATCCTCGAGCGCCTTGTTCGAGATGACCGGTATGAGCAAGAGCAATCCCATAAACTGCAGCACTCACATCCTCGAACTCCTTGTTCGAGACGATCGGAGTGAGTAAAGTGCAACCCATAAACCATAGCACTCACATTCTCGCCCATCTTGTTCGAGATGACCGGAGTGAGCAAGAGCAATCCCATAAACCGCATCACTCACCCGGCGGCGCACCTTGTTCGAGATGATCAGAGTGAGCAAGAGCAATCCCATAAACCACAGCACTCACATCCCTGACCATCTTGTTTGAGATGACCGGAGTGAGCAAGATCAATCCCATAAACCGCAGCACTCACGTGCTTGAATAACTTGTTTGAGATAATACAAGTGAGTAAGAGCAATCCCATAAACCGCAGCACTCACCTCAATTAACTTGTTCGAAATGATCGGAGTAAGCAAGAGCAATCCCATAATCCGTAGCACTCACCCGGCGGCGCACCTTGTTCGAGATGACCGGTATGAGCAAGAGCAATCCCATAAACCGCATCACTCACCCAGCGGCGTGCCTTGTTCGAGATGATCGGAGTGAGCAAGAGCAATCCCATAAACCACAGCACTCACATCCCTGACCATCTTGTTTGAGATGACCGGAGTGAGCAAGATCAATCCCATAAACCGTAGCACTCACGTGCTTGAATAACTTGTTTGAGATCATACGAGTGAGTAAGAGCAATCCCATAAACCGTAGCACTCACATCCTCGAGCGCCTTGTTCGAGATGACCGGTATGAGCAAGAGCAATCCCATAAACCGCAGCACTCACATCCTCGAACGCCTTGTTTGAGATGATCGGAGTGAGTAAAGTGCAACCCATAAACCACAGCACTCACATTCTCGCCCATCTTGTTCGAGATGACCGGAGTGAGCAAGAGCAATCCCATAAACCGCATCACTCACCCGGCGGCGCACCTTGTTCGAGATGATCAGAGTGAGCAAGAGCAATCCCATAAACCACAGCACTCACATCCCTGACCATCTTGTTTGAGATGACCGGAGTGAGCAAGATCAATCCCATAAACCGTAGCACTCACATTCCCCAGCGCCTTGTTCGAGATGATCGGAGTGAGAAAGAGCAATCCCATAAACCGCAGCACTCACACTGTCGAGCGCCTTGTTCGAGATGACCGGTATGAGCAAGAGCAATCCCATAAACCGCATCACTCACCCGGCGGTGCGCCTTGTTCGAGATGATCAGAGTGAGAAAGAGCAATCCCATAAACCGTAGCACTCACATTCCCCAGCGCCTTGTTCGAGATGATCGGAGTGAGAAAGAGCGATCCCATAAACCACAGCACTCACACTGTCGAGCGCCTTGTTCGAGATGACCGGTATGAGCAAGAGCAATCCCATAAACCGCATCACTCACCCGGCGGTGCGCCTTGTTCGAGATGATCGGAGTTAGCAAGAGCAATCCCATAAACCGCAGCACTCACATCCCTGACCATCTTGTTCGAGATGACCGGAGTGAGCAAGATCAATCCCATAAACCGCAGCACTCACATTCTCGATCGCCTTGTTCGAGACGATCGGAGTGAGAAAGAGCAATCCCATAAACTGCAGCACTCACATCCTCGAACACCTTGTTCGAGATGATCGGAGTGAGTAAAGTGCAACCCATAAACCGCAGCACTCACATCCTCGAGCGCCTTGTTCGAGATGATCGGAGTGAGCAAGATCAATCCCATAAACCGCAGCACTCACCTCAATTACCTTGTTCGAGATGATCGGAGTAAGCAAGAGCAATCCCATAAACCGTAGCACTCACATCCTCGAGCGCCTTGTTCGAGATGATCGGAGTGAGAAAGAGCAATCCCATAAACCGCAGCACTCACATCCTCGAGCGCCTTGTTCGAGATGACCGGTATGAGCAAGAGCAATCCCATAAACTGCAGCACTCACATCCTCGAACTCCTTGTTCGAGACGATCGGAGTGAGTAAAGTGCAACCCATAAACCATAGCACTCACATTCTCGCCCATCTTGTTCGAGATGATCGGAGTGAGCAAGAGCGATCCCATAAACCGCATCACTCACCCAGTGGCGTGCCTTGTTCGAGATGATCGGAGTTAGCAAGAGCAATCCCATAAACCGCAGCACTCACATCGCTGACCATCTTGTTCGAGATGACCGGAGTGAGCAAGATCAATCCCATAAACCACACCACTCACATTCTCGATCGCCTTGTTCGAGATGATCGGAGTGAGAAAGAGCAATCCCATAAACTGCAGCACTCACATCCTCGAACTCCTTGTTCGAGACGATCGGAGTGAGTAAAGTGTAACCCATAAACCACAGCACTCACATTCTTGCCCATCTTGTTCGAGATGACCGGAGTGAGCAAGAGCAATCCCATAAACCGCATCACTCACCCGGCGGCGCACCTTGTTCGAGATGATCGGAGTGAGTAAAGTGCAACCCATAAACCACAGCACTCACATTCTTGCCCATCTTGTTCGAGATGACCGGAGTGAGCAAGAGCAATCCCATAAACCGCATCACTCACCCGGCGGCGCACCTTGTTCGAGATGATCAGAGTGAGCAAGAGCGATCCCATAAACCGTAGCACTCACATTCTCGACCATCTTATTCGGGATGACCGGAGTGAGCAAGAGCAATCCCATAAACCGCAGCACTCACATTCTCGACCAACTTGTTCGAGATCATCGGAGTGAGAAAAGTGCAATCCCATAAAGCTCAGCACTCACGTAGTCGCGGAACTTGTTCGAGATGATCGGAGTGAGAAAAAGCAATACCATAAAATGTGGCACTCACGTAGTCAAGTATCTTGTTTGAGATCACCCGAGTGAGCAAAGAGCAAATCCATAAACCGCAGCACTCACGCCCCGGAATAACTTGTTTGCAAATAATCTGAGTAAGCAAAGAGCAATCAATAAACTACAGAACTCACGTCTCCGAATTCCGTGTCCTAGATGATCTGAGTAAGCAAGGAATGATCCTATAAACTGCAGTATTCACCTCGTCTAGTAACTTTCGGGATAGTCTGAATGAGCAAGAGCAATCCCGTAAGCCGCAGCACTCACATCGCGGGGTAACTTAATTGACATAATTCGATTGAGCCAAGAGCAATCCCATAAAGCGCGGCACTCACGTAGTCGAGTATTTTGCTCTATATCACCCGAGTGAGCAAAAATCGGTACCATAGAGTGCGGTACCTACCATGCCCGGTACTTGTGTGACTGACTCCCAACCAGGTGTCATCGACTCCCCATCGGGTATCATCGATAGCCGTAACAATATTCTCGATATTATACATCCCATTTGCCGGTCGTCTCCGTCAAATATACTTGTGAGACTTCAGCGAGTGAGCACCAATCCGGATAGAATGTACACTATGTCAGAGTCTGGTTGTTGCCACCATAAGAGAAGCGTGCTTGCATACGGCTAAGTCACAGAAGGACCGGTCTTGAATCAGAGCGTTGGTGCGTGTGGGGTTGGGTGTGACCGCCCCTTGCAGGTTGCCCAGTGGGCACGCTGCGGAAGGGGAGACATAAGGCCAGTTTCAGACTCCGCCCGATGCTATGTGAACGCAGGAATAGCGAAGCGCCAGGGTCCAGGGTTCTCCAAATATCATCGCCTGCGGCATACATAGCCTATGTATGCCGCAGGCGATGCATCGGCAAAACGCGAGCTCGCATATCTAGTCCGTTAACTATTGTAAATACCAGCTCAGTAGATATACGTAGATATGAGCAGATACTATGTACGGGGTAATGGCAGGATCAGCGAGGACCGAAATATGATTTGCAGGATCAAGGAGGACCGAAATGTTATTTGCAGGATCAAAGGGGGACGGAAATATTGTTTTCAGGATCAAAGAGGACGGACCCATCGTTGGCAGGATTAACAAGGACGGAGATATCATTTGCAGGACAGAAATATTGATGGCAGGAGTAACGAGGACATGTACAGGACTCTCATTGGCAGAATCAAGACACGCACTTCTACTTAATTATGTGTATATAAACATAGCCCTAGCTGGGCTCTGCAGAGAGCATGCAAACAAATTGATGTGAATTTATTCTTGCTACATTAGTAGTGGGTTGTATACTACAGGCCAGTTACAACCACCATCAGGATCAAAGAAAGGGGGGCATCAAGAATTGCAAGAAATACCTTATGTCGAGAGTATGCGGACAGTCTGCATACAATGCTGCAAGCCCACATTATATACTAGTCTGTGACTCCATTCAATATATAGTAATAGTGCACGCGCGGCACCACTGGTCTTTGGGTGCGACCGGTGTGGCGGTGATAACCTCCACAAGGAGTGAAGTGATGTCTGGGCACAGTGCATGATGTGGCTTACATCTAATGTAGTAAGTGCCTTACTTGATTGGGCAACATCTACACTCCGCTTTCATCACACTTCAGAGCCTGTCATGCTTTAAATCAGCTCTCGAATCTTGTAAGCCCCATAAAAGCTTGTTCTATGAAATTGTCCTTCTCTCTCCTCAACTCATATCATGCTCTTTATGCCCCAAGCGCAGGATGCCACTTGCGCATTTCTAACCCGTCCGCCGCTCTCTCTCTCTCTCTCTCTCTTCCCAGCAGGTGCGCTCCAGCCGGTCTACTTACAACACCGCTTATCCCCCACACAGCCATGCCAAGATCCCACCCTACTCACACCAACCGCCCTTCGCAGACAATGTTACCGTCTCCACCGACTTTCATGCCAGCCCCGCTACTGTCACCTTCAAGTCTACCGTTCCGCCTAAATTTGCATCCACACCAGGCTCGCCCAACAGTAAGTGTCACACCCACATGTATGTATGTGTTCTCACTTGTGCCGCAATATTCGTATGCTGGCCTCTGCACTGCAATCATGCTAGTGATCCTCAGTAGTCATTCACAGCTGAAATGTACGCTCTATCTGCTCTGCCCACTCTTCTCACTGACCATGAAGCTCAGCTTGTCAGGTATGCACCAATGCCTCATTACATTGCACCAAACTGGCATCTCCACTGCACACAAGACATCTTCGCATGCCCGTAGGCACTCCTCACCCCAGCTTCCCGGTTTCTGGTGCGTCGACTGCTGTGCCTGCTCCCTCTATGCGTGCATATATGTGCTGTTCTGCCCAGCAATACTAACTGTCAGATGTGCCACAGACTCGCCTTGCCAGCCCACACCCCCCTGGCATTGCCCATGGCTTCGCTCAATCCCACACCAAGCCTGATACTACCCATACCTCCACCTGTTGTGCAGGTGAATGTGCTCCTGGTGAAGATGGCCAGGCCCCTGAGGAGGAGCTTGGGCAAATGTTGTATGTGCTGCCCACCTAGCTCTCTGCTGTATGGTCTGATTGATTCTTCAGGGGTTCTGTGTGGAGATAGCCGCCGTCCATGCAGACGTGGGTGTTGACATCCTGCAAGCTGCTTTATCAAAACATGCACTGGCTGACATACATGTGAGTGCCTGCCCTCGCCTCCACCCCCCGTGCGTATGCTGCCGCTCATGCAACACACCAGCGTGTGCAAGTTCTTCTACTATCTGTGCCAAAATGTGGCATGGATGGTGCATGCTGATGCTGTTGCTTGAGGTTGATGACTACTGTTTTCTGGTAGGAATTTTGTGGCCCCTTCTGACAACTGTTACTATGTATATGATTGTACTCAATGTTCTGAATATATTCGAGTTTTCACTGGCACTACAGTGAATGAATATAATAAAATACTTGCCTCGGGCGATGCTGCTATCTGCCCAAGTGATCATTATTGTATGGTCCTCACAATAGCAAGGGCCGCAGATAAGATCCTCGCAATAGTGAGGGCCTCAGGTGAGGTCCTTGCAATAGCGTGGGCCTGGGCTCTGCATCTTTGCAAGAACCCATCCCTTGGACGCTTGATATTTCACGGACCTGCTACCATAAGGAGGTTATACATGACTATACCGGTCTGCCTATATTTACAGGACCTGCTAGGTATATCTATATAGATATGAATATATCTGCGATCTCGCACTTATCTCAGATACTGTATACCGTATGCATCTTGCAGGTGCTTGGCTAACATGCAGGAAAGGATTAAGTCTCCATATTTGGGAAGAGATATGCTGTAACTAGGCTTGGATACAGAGTCAGTATACACATGGGCATAAAAGCATTTCAATTAAAACTCACATTGTAGCGCCTATGTATGCAATAACGTAGAGAATGTTACCACATGACATGCTCGAGTGTGACCCTCCTCTGCTCTGTGTTATTGCATACATAGGTGCTACAATGTGAGTTTTAATTGAAATGCTTTTATGCCCATGTGTATACTGACTCTGCATCCAAGCCTAGTTACAGCATATCTCTTCCCAAATATGGAGACTTAATCCTTTCCTGCATGTTAGCCAAGCACTCTGCACTCTAACATTGCACTCTAAACTCTGACACTGCATTCTAAACTCTAATGCTGGACTCTAGTCATAACTCTAGACTCTATGTTGCACTATAGACTCTATTGTTGCACTCTACACTCTAGTGCTGTCACAAAACAACTCTATCTTTATGCTGATAGCTCTAGTGCTGTGCTGCAAATTAATAAATGTACAGTCCGGCCACCATATGTGAGAGGCAGTTCACTACAGCATTCTATGAAAGCCTATGGTGCCAATGACAAGGAGTGATTGACACAGCCCTATTTTCACACTGCACATGGGTTCTTCAAGAAGCGAGGTTCTGCTGTGGTATAGCCTGGACAATAAATATGAATCTGGTGTCCATTGTCTGCATGGATCACAGACATATTTCTTCTCCTTGGGCAAATTGATTCCTGAGTATATGGGTGTCATCCGCCTGGCACTCATGGATGTTTAAACTATGCTGTTGTGGGCTGTGCATATTGAATCATGCACCTTGTGTCTATGACACAGCTCATTCACACTACAATATGTACAGGTTTGTCCCAAGCTGTGCAGCAAAAAGTGTGTGGCAGCTACACCTTGGCAACAGCCAGTAAATTCTAGAAGCTTGGACCCTTGGGCATGAGTTCATGTGATGCAACTGGAATGATGATCAGTATAGATTGTGAGGCAAGAGTTTGCCTGGTAGTCACTTGACATCGATCCACCAGTCATATGGCCCCCCACGGAGTCCTTTTTCTCGAGCAGTCAGTCTCACTATGATGACGGATTAGGCAAGCCCTACAATCAGCAGTATACACTCTCTCACAGCTCAGCAAGTATTTGTTCTGATCCTCACAACCACATCTCATGCATGCATGCACACCCACATATAGGGCTGTCAATCTAGCTCATTACAAGGTAGAGAAACGTATGCAACAAATCCATGCTAAGCTATAGGACACATTTGTCATCAACACACCAAGCATCTGCACTGCATCATCCGCCATCTGGACTTGGTGGGGTCCGACCCCCTCTCCTGAGTCTCCACTGTCTGGGCTTCACACTTACTGTGTTATGGATCGAATATCCGTTCAGCTGAAATAACTAAGTCGAGTTACTCAGCGTATCGAGTAGCGCACTACTCGTCAGACTCGGCAGAGTTGAGCGTCGATATACTAGCTGCAGGCTTAATTGCTCAAGCCTTTGAGAACGAGTATAAGATCCTTGTAATTCAACAAGGTCGAGCTGAGGAGCTCGACCAGTATTTACAGCAGGGTTTTTATACTACGATTCTGTAATCGGGGTCATAGTGTCCTTGGTACTACTACCACTAAGTCCATAAGGCTAGTACGCTACAACAACTAAGCTGAAATGTTGCAGTTGAGAGCAACAGTGGCTGAAACGCAGAAGCTCTGTGGTTAGACAACAGATATTGGCTAGAACCTGATACGCTACGAGACCATGGGCATAGGGCTGTTGTACATGAAACAAGGGTCGCTGGTTGAACAGGGAACCCTGGAAATAAATGCAAAGTTTAGCGGTTGAATCGCTAAGTCCTCCTTTCCAGTGAGGCGTCAAAATATACGGATTCATACGGATCGTAACATACTGTGCAGAGGCACATGTGTATGGCGTCTAGTTACCCTTTTTGCCGCCATCTGCATGAGCACAGATGCATGTGAGTCAACAAGTTCAATGAGAGACAACAGAAGAAACACATGAGGTTGAGCCCCAGTAAAAGTACCTCATACCAGAACTGTTATGGCTATTTTGATTCTTCAAATGCTGGCAGAACTCACCATTGGGTGAATACAATACAGGGACTTGTTGCACAACCAACCCCCCTGGCTACTCATGACTCTACTGGGCTCATCCCCAGTTGTACTAGCATATAGGGCATGTTTTGACTCTGGCAGATCCGACTCTGCACTTGTTTCATATTTATCATTTGCTGATTGACAGATGGCATTCAACCGCCATTATCATTACTATCTATCGTTTCAGATATATCACTACATATCTATCAAATGTCTTGTACTATAGCATATATAGTAGTGGTTACATCTGGGATGGACAGGACTCCTAAAACCTAACGTAGTATATAAACTGATGTACTTAATGTCGAGGCTCTTCAGCTCGACCTTGTTGTATAAACAAGAAGTCTTATACTTGTTTTAAAATGTAGGAAACTATGCTCAGTATTTTCTGAGCCCTGAACTGACTAAGTCCTCGAAGTGCACACTGACTTATCAGAGTTAGGCAAGTCTTATATTCTAGAAGACTTGCTCTTGAACCTATATATATTCTCTAACACGTATTGAATATTGAACGATCCCCTAGAGTCTCTGACTTAGGGCCCAAAGGCTTATTCAGATAATATTTGCCTTGTGCTTGTCTGTAGGACTACACACAAAAGAACGATTTATATTCGTGACTCGAATATACAAACAGGTATTTGACCCATAACAAGAACCTACCAATAGATAACAGATATGATAGGGATCAAAATTGGACGGTTGAATAGCATTCACTATGGTTTAGGTGCCTGGTAACATAGTAATAGCTACTGTAGGATGCTGAAAGCTATCAAAGTTAGTATTAGGCATGTAGGACAGATATCTAAAAATATAAAAATTATATCCCCACCTACTATAAGCTAGAGAAAAGCACTCAGGAACCTGGCATGAGAGATACTGCCTACCCACAGATACCAGATAATACTCATGGCTAGTGGCCTTTGCTTCATCAACCCATAGCAGTAAATATCAATTCCCATCTTTTCATGTTTTACAGTTTATTGAAAGCTAGAATGTATCCAATCTGAGCCTATTGACCAAGCATTCAAATTCAAACACATGCTGATTCTTTGTGAAATAGCATGTGTGGTGTTGCTGAAACTGGGGGCAATTGGTGGTACTTGGTGCCATTGGTGCTGATGTGGTGAATTGTGTGTGAGATATGCATGTGAGATTTAAGTTTGTATTCAAGTGAGAAAGGGGAATGCATGCATCTCAGCCACCCATACCCACAGTATAGAACTTCATCAATGGGATTTGACAGAAACATGAGGGCATCATAATTTGTGGTTTTTGGCAGTCACAAGAGCACATGGGCCATGTGCACATGGCTGCTGGCTTGGGGGTGCATTTGGCAGTATCTGATGTGATAGATGCAGCAATTGCCATGGTGGTTTGTGCACAATGTAGTGAGTTGCTATTTACTAGGTAGGAAATTGGAATGCAAACACCTCAGCCATCTCTAGTTACAGTACAGAGCTTGCCATGAGTGCATGCTCTGCTAATGACATGCAAGCTGGCTGGACACTGTGCACATCCCCATGAGCTGTGGTGAGTCGTACATTGCAGGGTTGCATCACACTGTGCATGAAATCAGTGCATGTAATAGGACAAGTGTATGAGGGCAGCAACAGAACATGTACTAGAAGATTCATGGTAATCTTCATAACCTAACTCAAGAGGGTGGTCAAAAACTCAGCAGAAGGCAGAAACACATGCTGTATGCACATATACTCACTCAATTTCTATTTTAAGCCTTACAAGAAGCAGATGTCTCCCTCTATGAGTGCTCTACTAGCCATCAGAGTTTGAGATTTGAGAATGGTAGAAGTACAAGGAAGAGATGAGAGGAAAAGACAAAGCAGCAACACAAGAACACTATAATGCAATCATGCAACTAGCTCATGTGGGTGCTTGGACTTGCAACCAAGTCCAATTGCACTACACAAAAATTCTTGTCTTGAAATGTGGCTTTTCAACCTGACAGGCACTCAGAGCAAGCTCAAGTTTGACTGTCTTGATGGAGATATGTTGAAGATATAAATTAATATGCATGGGTATGGTTAAAGTCTTAGCATTGGTAATCAAACCACCCAGACTCTTTGCATATAGCTTTTGCTATCTTTTGGAGCATGGAGCTGGCCTTATACTGGCCCTCATCGAACAAGTGTGTGAGTGGAATCTCATCCTTTGTCTTGTCCTCATGCTTTGCTACAAGTGACAAGTTCCTCCCATGTGCAAATGCCTTGAGGTCGAATATATTCACCTTGTTGCTAGTGATGTGCAGGCCTGGCTCAGCCCAAAAGCCCTGGCTTTGGCCCAGCTTGGATGGCCCATGGCTTTTCGAAACCTCAGGCCAGGCCCTCACTCCCAGTGAAAAGCCATCATATCCTTAGTGTATCAGTAAGTACCAGTAAATATTATAAAATGTATTGAGATAATCATTTATACCACAACCTATCAAAAGCTAAATGCCAAGAGTCTGGGTAGTCCGATCACCAACACCAAGACTTTCGTCATACCCATACATACTGGTTAATATCCCTTTGATTAATAGAAGGTGCATCTGAGTGTTTCTCGAGCAGATGTCCAGTCAAAAAGCTGTAAGTCAATGTCAAGTCAAGAAGTTTTGAGTGGGTGCCAATTCAAAAAGCCATGGTACTGAGCCGATGTGGCGATTACTTGTTTGCCCTGTATTTTGAACAGATGATACGATCTGTGTTATGCATCTTTTCTCCTACCAGCCTTAAATACTAGCACAGATGCCAAAAGCTGCACAGTATGTGCTCACCGAGAGTTAGGAAAAAGAATATTACTGCTTGTGTTCACTATACTGCTATAATAATCGCTGCAAAGTTACTCACACCACATACTTCTACCACAAGAAGCAGCAGAAATTGTTAAAATCTGGCCACCCTCCTGAAGCTATCAGGCCTAAGAAGATGAGAATGATGGATTTGGAAGTGAGCTTATATGGCCCATACATCCAAGACACGATGTGCACTCGATTAAAAACGAGACTCACTGCATATCTGGTGTAGCCTGAGGAAAATGCCACAATCAATGCAGAGGTATCCTACTCTGGCTCAGGAATCAATGCAGGTGTGTATAAGTTCACTGTGACCATGGCCAGTTATTTTTTAATGGCATGTGTACATAGGACAACCTATTGACGACAGCACCGATTTTTGGGAGCCAGAGCAAAATCACAGCATTATCTCCAGTAAAATCAGTGCATAAGAATATCCTTGACCTCTTCATATCTTTAATCAGTCAAAAAATCGTCACAAATCCAGAGAGCGAAGGGGTCAGAGACGAAAGTTTTAATATCCTCAGTCAACCTCGGGACGAGAACCAGATGTTCTTTGATGAGCCAAACACAGGAGATATATCTATACAGGTATGCTTCAAATGTGGTGTCTGTCTAGAGGCTTCGGACGCTATCCAGCGCACAAATGAGGTGACAAAAGGCGCCAACAGATGGGAATTGTACCGTCCCACTGAGCAACAGAACAGTAACAGATGTGAGGACCTGCAGGTGCATTGAAATTGAGCGCGGCATCGATGTGGACCAATTCCCGGACCCGATATACATCTCCCGAAGAAGGCCGTCGAGCATTTAGCGAATGTCCCCATATGCGCCAGTTCCCCCTCGGGGAAGCGAGGCCGTGCCATCGGCCTTGCCAAAGGCCCACCATTTCCGAAAATCGCCACGCAGTTGACTTTGCTGCGGTGCCTTGGCACCTCACGGACCCACAATAACCACTGGTAGACATCACCCATGCTGTGCAGGGTGGGTGGAATCTGTCCAGCCTAGTGATGTGCAAAGCACGGCTCAAAGCCGTGAGCCGGGCCTGGCCGAGCCAACTTAAGCCGGGCCGAGCCGAGCCTGGGGGGCGGCTTAAGACGGCTTAGGGCCCGGCTTGGATCATGAGCCGGCCGTAGCCGAGCCCTGGGCCGGTGGCTTTAGGCACGCAGCTGTGGTGTTGTTAAAATTAGCGAAAATGGTTTTAGATTTTGCATCAATTCATCTTATATGATCTCAACGGCCATTACAATGACTTGTGATCTGCTAACACGGTGTGGAATGTTGTGACTACTGTTGCGATCGGGGTTGTGATCGAGATCTGGATTTTCGGTCAACATCATAAGCAGCTGTAAAAACACTTGTAGATCAGATTATCAACAAATAGTAGACATATAAGCATTCTGAATATGTTGTGCTGTCATTTGAACTGCACAAGCCAATAATTCCGAGGTCCTACCTGATTACCCATAAGCCCTGGCCTGAGCCTGAGCCGGGCCCAAGCCGGCCTGAGCCGTCAAGGAGGGCCCGGCTTGACATTTCGCTGAGCCCGAGCCCTTCAAAGCCGGGTCCAAGCCCTGGGCTTTGAGCCGAGCCGTGCTTTGCACATCACTAGTCCAGCCAGAAGCAGCTCCTTGTCTGCCACTGTTTACAGACCAGCTGGCACGTTTTCAACATTTGAGGTTCATCACGTAGGCAGTCAATGATCCGCTCCCACATCTCGGCTGGCATCCACATCGACGTGGGTTTAAAGGTGTTCTGGTACTCATGAGGACCATCCAGGTGCTGTGGCACACTGGGATCAACAATGTCTAGAATACCCGTATTCACCATTGTGCCTTGCAGATGGATTAAGAACTAACATGTGTCACAGATCATTACTTTCTGCCTCTTGCCCATCCCGCGCCTGCTCAGCGCTTAGATTACTAGGTTATCACCATAGATTAGCATACCTACATCTCCCGGTCAGGTGATGTCACAGGTAGTTAGTGTTACGGTCACAGTCATTCCCAGTAGCACGCACGGACCGCGTCTTTAGGGTAGACATGACCACTACCTCCTGTACATACATATAGCATGGAATGAGGTCTTACAACCTCATCCCTACTATTGTCGATGTAGAGGCGAGGCCCCTCTCTCTCACCTCTTCTGTGTGCGACTGCCTGCATGCGACACTCTTATTTCATGCCTCACTAGTCTGGGGCTTGGACAGCCACAACGCCTTCAAGATCGTATCTTAGGCGGTTGTTAGCCTCCCCTGCCGCACGGGTCCCACAGTACATAGACTGTGTCAACATGCCAGCGCATGCACAAGCTATGCTATGCACTCACCTGCAACTGTCATGTGTTCAATAAAATGGTACGTCTGGATCGTCCATCAGTGAGAAGCAAGGTCACTGTGGGGCACAAGTCTGCGGGGGAAAAGGATGGAGCATGCCAATGTCCCTTCTTAGTATGCTGGAGTTTATGCATTGTGCTGGGGCACGCTCCATCTGCACACAAGGACGGCTTCTGTATACATGAGGACGAATACTTGGAGTCCTGCCAGGCAGGGCAATCATGTGCAAGTCACACATCGAGATCTTACAGTGACCGGACCCCTGCAAAGGCTATGGCTGTGGCTGTTGAGCAGCATGCGCACTGATGGGCTCGCCATGGCCTAAATGTTTGTGATGTCCATACAATAGGACCACGGTAGACTACACACAGAGCTTCAGAGCATCGAAATCTGAGGACAGCCAGGATCACAATGTTCGAAGTCAATGTAACATTGCCTTGAACAGAGGGGTATAGATCCGTGCCCTGCCACCACCAGCCATCTTGACAGCATACACCCACCCACAAATGTGCGCACACACATCCATGACACGATACTGACTTATAAACTCAAAGGTCTTGGTTAATGGTGATGAAGGCAGTTAGGATGGTGATGAGAGGCTTGCAAGCAATCAAGCAGTATAAGCAGAGTGTACTATGGGCTAATAGCTTGGGTGGCAAAAAGCGGTGGTATAGAGATGAACTAGTCTGAGTCCTAAGTGACTCAGAGTACGGTATATATACATGTGTTAGAGCAGTACTATGTGGCCTGCTCTAAAGGCATATGGTTTGTGCGCATAAGGCATAGGTGTAAGCTTGTGATAGTGGATCTCGGGCTTAGTGATATGCCAATCAGGATATGTCATATGTGATGACAGACACATTGTGTACACGTTGTTAGGGTGGTTACTCAGTAACATGATTGTGCTACTCAGTAATGTGATTGTGCTATGTGGCCGAGTTAACTGGAGGGTTAATCTAGAATGTAGACATCATAGGGCCTTGATGATATGGTGTATGCCAATAGATCTACATCAGTATGTGATAACAATGAGATAAGATAGCTATACTAGATAAGATAAGGTCACATGATAGATCAGTATCAACGATATGAATGTAAGTACTGGGATAAGTACTGGATAATGTCCAACAATGTGTAGTAATTGTGACACAGTATGGCCTGACATATGTGGGGACCGTGCCAGCAGGGGATCCTAACACCCAGGGAGGCTCTCAGACTAGCTGGTAGGCAAAGAGAGAGAGGCAGGGCAGGTCGCAGATGGGCACGCCAGGCAGCCAGACAGTAAGGGGGGCTATCATTAGCCCCAGATGTTGAGGATGCTAAACATGAGCAGTAATGCTCATGTTGTTGCACATATATACATGTGGTCACACTATTTGTCACAAATTATAATGGGCTTGGAAACCTGGGTGGCATAGCATACCATAAGGCATAACCGTGCATAAGGTATAAGCCAAATACCTTACAGCAAGCGCCCAGTGTGGGAATATGAACTACACATATAGTGTGTCCCGCTTATAGCAGCTGAGCTGTTATAGTGGCCCTTTTGGCTAAGTGGTGTTGGACGCCTGTCCCCATGGAGCTGCCGGTCTGGGACTGCCAGTGGTACCATGACACTATTGCTACTAGTCCTGCCCTAAGGCACAAGAGGCTGTGCTGCATATGTAAGCATAAGGTGGTGCCAGTAATGGCGCTGAGTCATGTGCCTGGTGAGATGCCAGTAATGGTGCTTATGCATAAGGTGTTGTGACGCTATACAGATGGAAGGTTAAAGGTAGATAATAACCTGTAAATACCATAGTAAAATAGTGGGGCAACGCCACAGCAAAAAATATGATAAATTGCTAGAAAATAGCAAGTAAATTGGGAAAAACAGGTTAAAATCTGTGACAATCCGAGTTGGTGATGTGCCTAGTGTTGCCAAAGTTCGGTCCTGAACCTGGGTTCAGAACCTGAACCGCCTGAACTGAACCTAGGTTCAGGTTCAGTCTAGGCCCGGTTCTCGGTTCAGGGAGCCCATGGGTACCCCTGAACCAGATTCAAACTGGACTGAACCTCAAACTACATAGTGGATAACACATTCTTGATATCTTCAGTATATTGACATTGATATTACAATCATACTCATCATAGCATCATTGATGTGAGCTAAGAATACCTACTATTAATTTCACATTGAGCATTGGGCATAGATATATGTACTCCTTATAGGGGAAGAGCTCAACAATGGAATGTCAGTCTATTCCCTGAAACTGTGCAAGGATGCTGTCTATCAACAGAAAAAGCACATCAATCTGGACTCATAATCATCAAATTCTCTCACAGGTGCTTCCATCCATTCTAAGTTGTTCCACACCAGGAATCTGTTGTGATTGATGGTCTGCAGCATCACCATGGCACACAATGATGTGGAGGTGGCAGGCAGTGTCAGATTGTCAACTAGATAGTGCCTTCCAGTTGAGATGGTGTAATTGACTAAAGCAAAGCTGAGGTGCAGCCCCATTAATGGTGACACAAACTTGCCTGCACGCAACTAGCTTGCAGTCTCATGCCACAAGGTGTCTTTCTTCTTGACGAAATAAGGTGATACTTCAGAGCCTCAGTCTAGCACGTGAAGGTATCAAGTAAGGGCCAACTAAGGCCAAAGTCGGAGATTAATCAGTCTGAGGTATGAACCTCAGACTGCGGGGTTTATGTACATGCCAAGCATCAGAGCCGTGCGTGCTACCCTAAAGTAATGGGGCTGTGCACGAGGCATATTCATAAGTATCATACCATAAGGCGTGATGAGTCATGTGCCTGTAAGGGTACAGGGTAAGGTAATGTGCAAGCCTGTAAGGGTGAGCATGGGGTTTGGTGTGTAACTAAGGCGAAGCCCTAACTATGGTATTCAGTAAAGCCCGAGGTCACAAGACCAAGGGTGAATGACTATCTAATCTACCTACGGGATAAGATAAGTCTTCAATAAGATAAGGTCACGTGCCTTTGCAGGCAGCGACCCTATGGTTCAGTGGTTAAGTACCCTACACTAGGCATAAGGTCCTTGGTTCGAGCCCGGTAATGGGCGTATACTAATTCTTGGCTTTGCAGCCGTATACTTTGTAGAAGGAGGGTTAGGGTCCCAGATAAATCTGTGACAAATGGGCTGATATATATACATGTGCACACAGAGTAATTAAAATTGGGCTTAGGGTATTGACTGGTAAAGGGTTGTGATAAGAACTGTTAGGGCCGTGGGTTTATGGAAGTATTTGTAAGGTATGTGATGTTCATTATATAAAGTGGTCATGGGTTATCAGGGTGAAGGGGATGCGTACACACAAAGACCACTGAGGACTTCTTGGATGCACACGTCTTCATCTTCTTACAGGGTCCTGGGCTATTAGATCCAAAATTGATATATCACAATACCTGTGACTCCTGCTCCTCAATGCCTAATGCCCTGCTAATCAAAGACAAAGTCGTCCTGTCCCAAGTGGGTCACCATGCCACCTATACAGTTCACCAGTAAGACTAGAGTCTAAGTAGCCATAACACGCAAGCAAGGTAGTTAGCAAGTAAGGGGGACTAGCCCTAGAGATACATTGAGAAGTCTGAGGAGAATGCCTCAGACTCTCTGGCTTATAAGTACATGAGTAGCACTCTATCTGTAAGATCCTATGTCTATCCTTCTGATATACGCTTGATCTTCACAATGGAGGAGCGTACATTAAAGGGGGGGCTCAGCCAAAAAGGCCATTGGTGTGAAGTATGCAAGTGCGTTAGTTGTTATTTGGTTCTATAGTTGATTAACGGTCAAATGGACTTTCTAGGGCATTAGAAATACGTATTGACAATTGCTGGTTCACTGGTGGTGTGTCAACTCTTCGAGCTCATATTTCAAGGTATACTTTAGAGTTCATTGACATTACATTCGAGCTGCTTACACAACTGTAGGAATTGGGGAACTCATGGAGCTGTGTACAAGGCAAAATGTGCAGAGTCTGGTATTACGCTGTATGAGCGTGCACTTCCAAAGGGCAATAATCAGGATGTAGAAGCTATAGATGTCAATCATGGTAAGCTGGATGTATTCATCAGACAGGTATCAAAGTGGACAAGCGAAGGGCTGTTGGATCATATCTGTCACAGATTTAACCGGCAGTCCCAGACCGGCGTTCTGCGGGGACAGACGTCCAACACCCTTGTGCCAAAAGGGCCAGTATAACAGCTCAGCTGTTATACGCGGGACACGCTATATGTGTTGTTCACTTTCCCACGCTGGGCGCTATGCCCGAAGGTATTGGCTTATTCCTTCAGCGTGAGGCCTTATGGTACGTGTCACATCTTAGGATTCCACCCCAGATACGAACCGTGACACTACCCCCTTCTCAGGTTTGAACGTCCCGAGCAAGGAAAGGCTTATGACATATAGTCGCCCCCGGTACTAAGCGCATTGAACCAACTATGTGCCGCCTCATCGTAAGGGGTTACCTTACGGGTGCCAACCTCTTGAAGGCCCGACTGATCCCGGGAATTTGGGAGCGGGTTAAGGCTTTTCACGGTAGCTCACGTGACTTCTGACCCATTTATCCCCCGCAATTAGGGACCCTGTCAACGCCAGGGGTCACGTGAATAGCTGGGCGCTTTTCCCTAAGCCAAGGGTCCGAAGGAATTCCCCATATGGAATAATGACACGAATGCCACTACCCGGGTTCGAACCGGTGACCTTAGGCGAGCTGTTATAATATCACAGATTTAACCGGCAGTCCCAGACCGGCGTTCTGCGGGGACAGACGTCCAACACCCTTGTGCCAAAAGGGCCAGTATAACAGCTCAGCTGTTATACGCGGGACACGCTATATGTGTTGTTCACTTTCCCACGCTGGGCACTATGCCCGAAGGTATTGGCTTATTCCTTCAGCGTGAGGCCTTATGGTACGTGTCACATCTTAGGATTCCACCCCAGATACGAACCGTGACAATATGTGTGCATGATTGCGAGTGAATATATTATGCTTTTAACATTGTATGCATCATAGCTAGGTACAAATGAAACACATGCACATATCTGTTACTAGTGGCCATAAAATACGTCAGACAGTATGTATTGAATGTAGCAATCAGTCAACCAATACGATGGTCGAGCAAACACAAATTGATTTAAGCAGGCATCAAGCATATGCGAGGCCACATACATCGATACATAATCAGCAAGAATGCGCAAGAAATGAACCCAGAGAGTGAATAACAGGGGAAAATGCATAGTGAGCAAGCAGATAGCAGGACTTAATGCATGACGGCAATGAGGTGCAAGAGAAAGCTGCAAGTATAGGAGAGTAATGCGGAGAGCATATGTAGAGGGAGTCATCGACATAGCTCAAGTCAGAGAAATAGTACAAAGCTGATATTGCAGCAGATGTCACATAGGCGGTGTTGCAATGCATGCATTGCGGCGGGCGCGACATTGTTCAGCAAGTTTCTCGGCAAGAGTGGGGCCTGTATTGTTTACTTGCGGAGCACTAGAGGGTTCCTTTGCACCATAGACCCAGCTAATGTATGGAAGTTATCAGCTATAGTAATGATGATTGGAGAAGATGTACTAATTCCACCATTCAAGAGTCTCTACAGCCCAATCATCCTCCGGATCGTCCTCGAACAGCTCAACAATCTTGTTAAAGAACTCAGTATAGTCAAAGTCACCATCAGATAGACCCCGTGAGTCCTGTTCTGATTAGAAAATATGAGTCTGTGTGCCAGGAGCATTGTGTTTGTCTGGGTAGATTGCAATTATGAGACAGCAGTAGCTTACCTGAACACATAAATATGCAATTGCTCATCCAGTAACACGTGACATGCCACCAAGCTTTGACTTGGATGTTTTTCTGGAGGACGGGTCGGGTGCATCCTTCTTTGCTGTGCAGGGTCCAGTAAATATGCAGCGGAAAGCCTATAACAAGCGACAGCGAAATGCATAGAACTGTTGAGAAATAGGAAACTTACACGCTGGATGATGTACCCATGGCATAGACCATTGTCGATATGGTCAGGGTCGTATGGAGTATCCTCATCATAAAGGAATGTGGGTCAGTCTCCTGCATTGATCCTGATTTTACCTTTCAAAACATCCTCACAAAATCTGCAAATGAATTAGTGGGAGTAATGCTTCAACAAAAGACTCACTGGTCAGGATCAGCATCGGGTCCTGTAAGCATATGACGTGGGCAAAGGAGGCGAGCTGTAACATGATGGTGCCAACCACGTCCAGCCTTAGACTGTGTACCAGTAGGGATTGGTGGGACCACATTATCGGTATTGACGTTGTGAGGAACAAATGATATACCATGGTCCTTGAGGGCACTCACATCCTCTGTTCTGGCTTGCTTCAAAAATCCATCAACCTAAAGACACCTCGTCAGCTAGTGATTTTAGAATGGCATATACTTACAAAGCGGTGGAGCGGCTGAAGCTCATGGAGGTTGCACTCTTTGATTTGCCGGTGAAGTGGTCTACCAGTCATTCGCGGGTATTTTCTGTAGACTTCTAATGCTAGCCTAATCCTGTATTTGTCCCTATGGGAGTAGTTATGCTGGTATGTATGCACATATAGTGACTGGGCCCAGGCAACAGCTTGCCGGTGCAACTAGAGCAGGTGAATCTGACTTACATTGTGGGAAATGCCTCTAAAAACACCTCAATCTCTGGCATCTCATGAACATTGAGACTCTCCCGAAAATGACCGACCTCCAGTGCATCTTCGAAAGAACTGTAGGAGCTGATTGTGCGAGGAAGCAATTTTGCAGCCTTCACAAAAGGCACAAGAGTTGGGGTCTTGAGTCTAAGTATAACATATTAGCAGGTCTCATCACATATAAAGTTGGACTTACGCTGCGCTCTTGCTACAAGGAGAAATCATTTCAAGCTTGCTGAGGCATCTCTTGAAGGACTCAGTCTTCAAGGGGATCCTCGTTCTCATGGTCACGGGAAATGGGCTCAGGAGATGAGGCAGAATGAGGCTGTGGTCGAGAAGGCATGATTGGTGTAGAACAGTGATGAGGCTAAGGGAAAAGTGGGACGATGCAGCAAAAAACTCGGTCGGTCAGACGTGTCTGCTTGCATCACGTGCCCACACTTTTCCTTAATTCCTTCCAAAAACGGTTCAGCGATTGCTCTCCAACATTGTTTAAACTCCGAAACCTTAAACCTTCGTCTCGGTGGCTGCTGTGGCTGAGGGCTGTTTTGGCATCTCCCAGGTACTACAGGCTATAGCTCTTGCCACATCTCATTATAAATTATGATACTGCTATCAGACTCTCTATATGTTCTATAGTTTACTTTTCAGCATTGTATATATGGATATCTGTATTGCTTACTTGTCAATTACATCATAAATATGATGAAGTCAGTGATCAGACAGACTATCGTTCAGAATCCATGCACAGCAGAAGATCGAACAATCATATGCCTTCAAAGTTTTATACATACATACTACACATACCTTTTATCATAGATATGGAGTTTTTTCCAATAGATCCAAGAGCCTAATTTATCTGCAGGCACATGGAAAGTTGCTTGTATTTGGTACACCATACAATTGTACGGCTTACATCTTCAGAACCGTCCAACATAAAATCACCATTATATGGTTTTACACTATTCATATGTCAATTAATGTCAACGATAAGTATCATACGAGTTGTATTAGATTCTGACCTTCGAAGAGCATGCTATTGAGAATGATCCGATAATTCATGTAGGGTTCTATATCAGGACTATAAACTGTCATCGAGCTTATGAATGTGTAATATGTACAGTGAGTAATATATCACATTGCAATAGAGGTTGCGATATACTGTGATCCAATTTTGATTCAATTATCTTACGTGAAGAAGCAAGGACACAACCGAAGTCCATGACTTGAGCAAATATATACATACAGAGTGCATCCAGAGTAACAGATATATTCAATGGTGCTATATTATGCCTCAAAGCTTGAAATAAAGGCAGGAAGAGAGTCACAAGCATGTAAACCAGTAGCTGGTGGTGTGGGATTAACAAATATGGCAGAGCCGCCACAGTCTCTTACCTGACATGTGACGTTTGAGGCTCCGGAACAATTTGTGGGTAAGTGAGTGTTGAACTGTGCTTTATGGATGGACCTACATCTGCTAGGCTTAGACACCACTTTAATATGAGTAAAAACATCATACACGATATATTGGCATCACATTATGAGCTATAGAATGTCGATTGCTTGTTTCAGAATTGAATCATCAGTGCGCCCTGACGGCACGTGACCCAACCTGTCTTATGCGTTGCGTCGTCGCAGAGCTTGGGCTGCTCATGCTATTAGGGCGCGGTGAAATAGAGAGGGCTAAATAGCAGCTGCTATTTAGCAGGTGCAATTTACATGTAAATTACGGTTAAATAGAGAAGGGCCCGAAATCGTGTGTTAAATAGGGTTAAATAGACAGGCGCTCGCCGCCGTCACTGCCGCATGCTGACTGTCGGATTATGAAAATAGGACGCACCCCCACAAATTTGTAATCAAGTGAGATAACAATCTCAGCGAGCAGGCGTTGTATCGCTTTGTTTGAGAGCGCCCCTTGTTGACGACGTACTATTGCCCATGAAATTGCTCCAGAGTAGACTCACTCGGCTCCACCAATACTTGCAGATCCTCCCACACAGCCTACCATTCAAGTCTCTTCATGATTCAAAGCTGGCTTCATTTGCACTTGACCTAGAATGGCTACGAGAAGAAGGCAAATGGGCAGCACTCAATCAAGCATTAGAATCACGGCTTTGAGCACGTACATTTGGCCCCAGAAATACCTTCATCATAGATGAGAAGGGTCCCGGCATGGAGTCGCTTGCAGATATCTTCGACAAGTATGCCGCAGAATTTGGCGATAACCACCTGTTCATGAAATGGGTTGATAACTCAATACATGCAGCAGAAGATACCTATGAAGCCACGGGACTACCAGTGAGTAGAGTGCAGCTACAGATTGTATATATGCACTCATAGTGAGAGTTTTCTTCAGCTACCACAGCTTACCTCATCCTCTCTGAGTACCAAGATTAAGCTCCATGTTGCCGGAACCGCTGGCACGGGCAATGTGGGCCCTTTGCCACTGTTATTACTTGGAAAGAGGAAAGATACAGTGCCTGATGATAAGGCCGCCAAGAAGATCAAACGTACGAATGGTGCCACAGCGAAGGCCAAGATGCCTGCCAAACCCGACACAAAGATTCTTTCCTCATTTGATGACCCAAGCTTCAGTGACTGTGACGAAGGGCCGGATGAGCGCGGTGGGGTTATTAAGCTCAACCCTATCTTGACTCAAGTCTCGAGACTCTGTTATTCCATCAGTGGCAAACAGTCTTGTGACATACTCACAAAGCGGGTGCGCTGCATTGGCAGTAGTGGATGTCACAGGTCGTGGGCTATTCCCCGGAACTTAAAGCGTGTCTTATCACATGCATCAGAATGTGGGTATGTGCCCGCTGCACTGCGGCGCACAGCAAAGGAAATTCTTGCTGGAAAATCAAATGTAGCGTTGATGGGCATTGATAGAATCGGACATCGCAGTACTCCCAGTCAGCACTCCACCCCCACAGATACTGATAATGAAGGTGATAATGAAGATCAAGGAACCCCGGGGGTAGCATTAATGCGGGTACAGAGTGAGGCAAGTGCCATGGAGCGGTTCAAACATGAAGGGAGGAAGGAGCTGAAGACTTGAGGTTAATTACCCAACGGGTTTGCGTAGCACCAAGCGCCGAAGATCACGTGTGTTTCCCAGCAGTGGGCACTCTGGCGCTGCCGTGTACGAACATTGAAGACCCCAAAGCTGCGGTAGCTTATGAAGAAGTTGGTCGCCACCCATGTGTACATGGATGCTGAATGCTTAGGATCAAAACGAAGGAAGCTCACGGCGTGATTATTTACTATAGTACTTGTAATAGAAGACATTAGTCGAATTCATTATAGACAATGTACAACGCTATTCATGACTTTGTCAGTGGATGAGTGGATTCATTTATATGTGCTGCACTCTTGAGCCAGCATGACTCCATGCAGTCTTCTTGGTCCTCAAGGATATGTAATGATTGTCATAGCACTGTGTCCAGTCATCGACACGTCGAATTCATCTTCGTTGTCAAGCTGTAGATCGGGCATGGACTTAGTGTAATAGTGTTTAGTACTTAGGCATCGGTGTCGTATGCACCAGCACCCTCATACATACATACAATGATCTAAGTAGTTGTTTTATTGTTATCCTATAATGCGTATATCATCAGTTCAGTCGATGGGGTCGGCCGAAACATTCAACGTCTGTCAAAAATTGCGCAGAGATGCCCGCCGCGGCCCAATGTGGCAGTATGCATGTGATCTTCAGCGCTTGGTGCTATGCAAACCCGCTGGGTAATTAACCTCAAGTGAGCTGAAGCTTGTGGGAGACCACGCACTTGCGGTGATGCTAGCATGCAACGGTATTTCTCCATGTTTGGTTGATGATCCTTCCTTCAAGGCTTTTGTGGATGTGATTGGACGTGGGAGATATCAAGGCCCTAGCTCCACAACAGTCCACAACGGACTTTTTCCCACAGAGGCTGCTATAATCCAAGTCAATCTCAGGAAGTACCTGTCCGGTGTCAAAGATCTCACGCTTTCATTTGACGGAGGAAAGATACGCAAACCGCAGGGAATATACACAGTCCATCTTGCTACTCCAGAGCGAAGGGTCTTCTCAATGGATTTGAATGATGCATCACGTGTCAGCCACATGACAAATTACATTGTCGAGATTCTTACACCGGTATGAGTATATCTTATCCTTAACAATTACTGTCTCATAATATGTAGATCATCAATGATGTTGGTGCCTCTAATATTTCTGCTGTTGTCTCAGACAACACTGGCAATACCCATAAAGCTCGCGAGCTTCTATGCAAAGACTACGAGCATATTCTCAATCTCCAAGATGCCTGTCATGAGATGAACCTGGCCATAGGACAAATATGTGAATTGCCGGAGCTCAGGGAGGTATGATGCTAATTTGATCACATCGCACAACTATTGTAACAGTAGCTAGGTTATTGCAGACATGAGAATGGTCATTGCTTTTATGAACAAGTCTACATATGTGAGGGAGCATTTCGATGATGCACGGAAAGCGCACACGATCACACATGGCTTGATGTCTATTGGCGAGACTCAATTCAGCTCCCTCACTTGGGCAGCATTCTCACTACGCCAATGCTTACCTGCACTTCGTGCGATTGCGGGCAAGCTCAATTTGGCTATTCATGTCGATGTTCCGGTGAGTTGAGCCAATCATTCTTGAATACAGCTAGCACTCACACACCATACAGTCACCATACTCTGGAACAGCCAGTCAACCAATGGGTACGATGGGCTTGTACACCGGTAGAGCTGACGTCGGCCAACGAATCCCTCGTTGCCTGCACGTCCAGTCAGCCCACCAGATCCTTGTAGCTGGAACATGGGGTAGGCCGATGGGGGGTCACGGTGCCCATGTTTCCGTGAGCCCCAGTCGGCTCACCAGCCAAATTTCCATGTACCTGGAACATGGGGTGGGCTGACAGGGGGTCACAGCGCCCATGTTTTCGTGAGCCCCAGTCAGCCCACCAGCCAAATTTCCATGTACCTTGAACATGGGGTGGGCCGACAGGGTGTCACGGTGCCCACATTGCCATGAGCCCCAGTCAGCCCACCAACCAAAATGCCACATATCTGATGGTAACTTCAGTGTGTTATGAAGATTAACTGTGACATTACATATTGAATGACACATGGTAAGCATTTGTTTGTATAGCACAGAATAAAATAGAAGCATTCCTAGTCAATACCCTCACAGTAGGGGGTCGCGAAATAGGCGCCCATAGCTCGCGGTAAGCTTGCAGTTAGCTCACAAAAACATCAGTAGCACATGTTAGGGCTTGCAATGGGCACATGCCACAACCCTTTCCACAAGCATAATTATAAGCCAGTTGTCAATTTGGATTGCCATGTTGTGTATGAGATGCCACAAGCCTCATAACACTTATTGAAGGCTTAGTGCTAGTTATGGGCCCTTACTGTGACCCTTACCACAAGACATGTGCCATCACCATGACCCTAGCTGTGACCCTTACCGTGACCCTTACCGCGACCCTTACCGCGACCCTTATTGCGAGCATAATTGTAAAACAATTGTCCATTTTGATTTCTATGCTATGTACAAGCCACCCTAGGCCTTGCAATGAGCTATAGATGCTTATTGAAAGCTTGGTGCAATCTATGTGCTCTTTACTGTGACTATGACTGCAAGATATGCATGCTTACCATAATCCTTATTGTGACCCTTACCACAAGCTATGGGACCATGACCTCCCATTGGCCCACCCCATGTTCCAAGTACATAGATTTTTGGTTGGTGGGCTGACTGGGGCTCACGGCAACATGGGCACTGCGACCCCCTGTCGGCCCACCCCATGTTCCAGGTACATGAACATTTGCTGGGTGGGCCGACCATGGGTTGCAGCAACATGGGCACCGTGACCCCCTGTCGGCCCACCCCATGTTCCAGGTACATAGATTTTTGGTTGGTGGGCCGGCTGGGGCTCACGGAAACATGGGCACCGCGACCCCCCATCGGCCCACCCCATGTTCCAGCTACAAGGATCTGTTGGGCTGTGACACAGACTAAGCTGTGGGACTCACCACCTAACCAGTGTGGCGAGGGAGATGAGATAGCAATAGTCAAGCGCAGTAAGGGATGAGAATAAAGCCCTGCAGCACACACCAAGAGGCTTGGGACTACTGATAGTAGTCCACTGGGAGTACCTATGGTACTCCGCATTGGGCACTCTATGACCGCCGAGGAGAATAGAACTAAGTTGCTTGAGTGTCGAGCTCAGCCTTATATACATACATGAAT
This sequence comes from Wolfiporia cocos, assembly GCA_029448655.1. Lineage (NCBI taxonomy): Eukaryota > Fungi > Basidiomycota > Agaricomycetes > Polyporales > Phaeolaceae > Wolfiporia > Wolfiporia cocos. The sequence goes on along the minus strand of JACCLO010000010.1, from coordinate 3,023,471 downwards.
AGGTCATGTGCTACTGTATAGTACATACCTAAGAAGGAACGTGGGCTTGCACCTTAAGGGCGGAAGCATAATCGTAACGCTATCTGCAAAGGCCGTGACTCGCCGGTAATGGCCGAGCCAATCGTAAAAGAGAGAGCGTATGGTTCCACTATGTAGCGGACATGTGAATATGGGCGCAGCCCGGGTATATGTGAAAGCCGGAAGGCCAGACCTTGAGGGTGATCCGCCATTGGGCAGGATCCGTGCTGACAAAGGCGATGCACCTGGTCATTGGTGACCCCTAGTCTCATTACTACGGACGGTAGCTAGGGCGTGACCGGGGATAACCGCGAGCTCTATTGCGAGCCTAACCATGAGCTATATTGCGATCTTTATCGTGAGCCTAGCCACGAGTTCTATCGCGAGCTAAGGCGTTCATGTGGCAATATGGGTTAAGTCCCGGATAACTTGTAGGTAGACGTATAGTCCTGTAGAAATTGCTAAAAATAGCGGAAAAATGCTAGTCTCAGATAAATCTGTGACATTACCCCCACTTCTATGTTCGACGTCCTCGTTGACTCTACTTTATTTCATAAGAGTGACACTTATTCCTTTTGAGTGCACTAAGGCTGGTATATTGGAATGGACATGGTGAACAAAGCGGTAAGATGGGTATAGCGGTTTCCATGAATGCTGAATAGCAAGGGATATAGTCGTGTTATGTAAGCGGTACCATGGCGCATTACTCCTTCTAAGAGGGGGCTCCTCTGTTTGACCCAATACTCTGGGTCATACCTCAACATAACGCCCCACTCCACTAGTCGGCGTCCTACAACGCATGTTGACGAGAAGCTACTAGATGGTAGCCTAAGGTGCACAAAGCCTTAGTCGTCGTCGAGGTCGAGGTTCCCAAGACTAGCGAGTTCAAATGGCGCAGCAAGGTATGGAGTATGGCGGCCCTAAGGCCAATGCCAAATTGATGAGTCTGAGGAGTACGCCTCAGACTCTTAGGTATATATACATGATAGTAGCGCCGTAGTACTAGATGGCTACCCTTGCCCTAAAGCGACGTGGCCTGTGCACACACACCTAACGTACAAGGACTAGAACGCTTACATAATTGGTCATGTGATATACAGTAAATGTAGTCGCGCGTTAACTACTTGGACATACGCGCCAGTAAGGGCGCGCATGTGACGTCGAGTCCCTAGGTCGTGAGTCCGACCCCTGGTAATCGCATATGAGATAAATCACAATAAAAGTTGTGACACTGTTATCTCTGGAGATTTTCTAGTTTCTCTTTGAGACCTTGGGTGGACATAAATGCTGTATGGTGAATGCTTTTCGTAGAAGCTTGCTTTATGCACTTGAAAGCAAGCTGTAGTCTACATGTATCCTTGATAGCCTTGCCAAGGCATATCGTGCATTGTGCCTATGCGTTCAGCTTGTAACCATTGTTGTACTGAGCTGCTTCTTATGACACTATAGCGGAGTAGCTAATTCCTTATGCTAGTGGTCAAAGCTCTATTGCTCTTGTACTTGGTTTCTTACTTGTTCGGCTTATGTGGGTGAACGGTTTTATTAACAAGGTCGTCACCTTAAGTTCCTTGGTAAGAAACTTCTTATGGTATCACAAGTACCGCGTTCGTGTGCAGTGCTTGTCAGCACTCGTTTATTAAAGAGGGTTCGTCCTCTATGATATCTTGCTTATGTAAGTGAGATCTTCGGAGTCGTAACTTCTGGCATGTACATGGTATTTTTTATCGAGTTTGTTTCTCGAGTTTCCCCATGATACTTGTAGTATAGTTGACTGGGTACCAGGGACACCTAGAAAAGTCCATCATCAGTGACCAGTGCTGAGTGAGTCACATGCAATCACAAAAACAGAGGGGGCAGTGGATAGTGGCGACAGTGGGTACGCCAAAACCAATAGGTTGTCTTCATAGAGCGCGCAGAGCAGGGTGGGATACGCCTTCTTCCTGATGGTGCAGAAAGAAGGGAAGAGAAAGAGGTATTACACCTCTTCCACCACACTTCAACAGTAAAGGTTTACCATCTAAGGCCCCCAGGGTGTCTCATCAGGGCGACTCCTACTGTCGGCACAAGGCCGCAAGACACAAGCGCTCCACATTCCGAAGAAGTGGGCTACGCTGCTCTCTTCCAGAGGGACCCCAACTCGGTTTACCCCGAGTGAGCACGCCGAGCCGCTTGGAGGACTTACACTATTGGCTACCACTCAGTAACCTAGGCCGGAGGCAGCTTGGGGCTGCCCCCCCTTCACCGCTTTCCCTTCCAAGAAGGTGCAAAGTGGGCCCCTTATGCCTGGGGATAGGCCTGGAAGTTTCCCATGCCGCCATAATGGCGACTCTTCTGGTAGCGATGGGTCCCTGAACAGGGATTGCCATGGCAGGGGGTTGGGCACTCACGGGCAGACCGTCCCCTCTTCCCAAAAGATGGGTCACAACCACTTGCAGCTTCAACCTTGTCAGGAAGAAGCTGCATCCCCTTGTCCCTGGGGTCCGGGATCGCAAGGCAAGCGCTGCTGATTAGGCAAATGCCGCCCCACTGGGTGCTAAACAGCGCCTAGGCACTGCTGCAGTGTACCCCCAAGAACCCTGTGACCATGCTTCCTTGTCAGGATGCAGAGGGCCGGCGCACTCTCAGACAACCTAATGGGAAAGAAACCCCAGGCGCATCCAATGAAGGAGCGCAGGGGGGTAGGAAGTTCTATTCTTATGACACAGACTAATCTGTGGGACTCACCATCTACCCATAGTGGGGAGGGATAGTAAGAAGACCAGTCAAGCGCAGCAGATAGTGAGAGACTTCTACGGCGAACGCCGAGAAGAATAGAACTAGAGTAAAGAGCATCGAGCTCCTACAATATATACATGTGCGAATATAGGTCATGTGCTACTGTATAGTACATACCTAAGAATGAACGTGTGGCTTGATTGCCATGAGGCGACCAAGGTACATGCACTACTCTACAAAGGCCGTGACTCACCGGTAATGGCCGGACCAATAGTAAAAGAGAGAGTGTGTGGTTCCACCATGAGGCGGACATGAACATGCGGGCGCAGCCCGGGTATAGACAAGGCCGGTAAGCCGGTACCTTGAGGGTGATCCACCATTGGGCAGGATCCATGGGATGACTCAGTGTAGTGCCGAGACATCTATGCTATTGGACGGACCTAGTGTCATTACTAAGGTGTGTTGTTATAGACATGTGTTATCAACCAGACCATGTGGTAACTGGTGACAATGAGGTGGCCTAGGGCCGGGGGTTGGACTTTGCTGAGAGGCTAGAAGCCCGGGACTCTGCAAGTGCCGGAGCCCGTTGGTAACCAGCGGATGCCGGACCAGTAGCATTAATAGCATGAAGCTATTATTATGCTATGGCACCATTCTGTTGTAAGGATGGCGCGACGTGTGACATCATCTTCTGATAGAACAATGATGTAATGGTCTAGCTTGTAGGGCTGGACCGGTTGACGTAGCAATGACGTAGCAAAGTCTGGACTATGATGAGATGACATAGAAGTCCTGACTAGCGTGTTATGCGTAGTCATAGGAGCTTAGTAGCGTGTCATTACATTACATAAGCTATAAGGCCGTGTTAGGACCTTATTGTGTGGCAATATGGGATAAGTCCCGGATAACTTGTAGTTAGACGTATAAATCCCAGATAAAATGCTAAAAATAGCGGAAAAATGCTTGTCTCAGATAAATCTGTGACAAGCAGAGAGGTTCAGTGTAAGGGGGCCTAAGCCCCAATGAACAGATTGACAAGTCTGGGGAGTAAGCCCCAGACGACGTAGTATATATACATTAAATGTAGCAGCGCTAACTACTGGCAATAGACCATGCCCTAAAGCAACGTGGCCTGTGCGCGCACGCCTAGTACACAACCAGTGACTGCTTACATAGTACATCACGTGTCCTGCAGGCTATTTAATCTCTAGAAGGCGACTATCTAATCAATCAGGTGACTTCTGGACGTGAGTTCCTAGGTTTGAGACAAGCAGGGGGCACCATGTCAAAAATGCGACAAATGCCTTACTTTTTGTAGAACTTCAATGAGCTTCCATTTGAGATCTCATGTTTAAGTGACAACTGACATCCGTGGTGAAGCCACAGATAAATAAGCTAGTGACAGATAGTGCATTTGATTAAAATATGTGTTCTACAGATTGTATGGTGCGACAATATATAAGACTTGGACATGATGATAGCTACATGATCACATGGATGTTGGGATATAATCTACAGACTCCAATTTATCCCCTTGTTCAATAGAAAGTAACATCTAATCAATGCTATACGATGCCACATAGTGACCGCAACATTAGTCTCATGCAGATGAGGTCCCCATCATCTTGTGCATTTAGTGCATTTCCTGGATGTTCCTGCTGCTGGTATGGCCATGGAATGTTGAATGCTGACTGCATGTCAACCCCTCATGCCAGCTATACGCCGACACCCATGGTTCACTGAAAATGGAGATGATCTCTATGTCCATCTTGTAAAACAGTGGCCATGCTCATATGTTTAACCTCTTCCTGAGGGCCATTGCAATTGCTTCATCTGCTGGAATGGCACTTCATTTGAGATTCCCCACTTATTGTGCTTACAGAGCCAGATGAAGCCATTCCATTAGTTTGTGGTACACAAATGCAAAACCATATAATACATAAAAATCCCATTGAATTTGTGGTACACAACTACAAAACTATATGATACATCCAAAGACCTTGTATTCTACTGGCTCTTCCACAGCCTGTGGCGGACTGAGCTGTAATAGGAAGGGGGAGTACCATCACTCATGTCATAAAGAGAATCCATGTGTCACAAACTATATTTTGACGTCTCTCTAGTTCTTTAGTGCTATGATACTTTACTTAGATTAGATAAGGGTCCCTTATCCCGTTAGTCAGGTGATACATCACTGAGATGAGTTACTGTTATTTAGCGTTAGTGTCACTAGCTGTTACAGTAGATATGCACGGGCCCGGACTTTAGGGCAGTACAGTACCATACTCCTGTATGTACTTATAGCGCAAGCTGAGGTCTTACAACCTCAGTTCTACTATTCTCGGCAACAGAGGTTCTTACTCGCCATCTCTGCATGTGCCTGCCTGTGGAATGCGACACTCTACATTTTACGTCTGCTAGTCTGGGGTCGAGACTTAGCGACGACGCGTTCAAGATAGCCTCTTAGGCGGTATTATAGGGTTCCCCTGCTACGCGGTGTGGGAGGGAAAAAAGGAGCAGATAGCAAACATTTGGGCCGTCGAGAGGGAGCGGGAGTGGGGGGAGAGATAACAAAACAAGGTTTTGAATGTAAAGTGGCCGCTATCTATCTGACTTATACGAATATTCTTACTCACTCGCTACTCTTACCGTGTGCGCGACCGCTATGCCGCTGCTTCACACTGATGGGAGAACGGGGAAAAAGATGAGGGTCGTTGCAGCTGAGGCTCGAAACTATAAGTATAGAGGAGATGAAACATGACGTATGATGCGCGAACAAGCCCCGCCTGATTACCATATGTAGTAGACATTTTGCCATAAAAGTAAGAGCGCTGACGTCTCAAAACTTGTTCTGGGAGCCGCGTCGCTGGCACAGACGCCTTCACGATGCCATGGACAACGATTGGACATAAGCATTGGCTCGGTGACGGGACAATCAGAACAACCGCGTCCTATTTGCGTACGCAACTCGGCCCCCAACGAGTGCGGGGCGTCGGCCATCCTATGTCCTCATGCCTACATCTCGCACCTCCCGCTGTCTTCCGGCTATCGTTCCGACACTGGTAGAGTCGGTAGGGATAGAGTTACATGTTACAATCAGAGGAAAAATAAAGGAAATGCATAAACGGTACGAGCGTCAAATTTCTCTTCCACAGTGGGTCCCACATACATAGTTCGTGTCGCCATGTTTTCCTGCACTCTGTTCAGTATCTTGTATCTAGCAACTTCTTTATGTAGATGATGGATGAGAATAAGCCAGGGCGATTTGCAGAAATAGCTCACCATCCTCAGCCACAAAACGGACCTGTTTTCTGCCTGAACTTGAGGGCCCTGGAGCAGATTCATCATCCAGGTCCACAGACTTATCAATGGCTCGTGTCCTCCGCTTATATGCTTTTTGTGTCTGGCACATCACAGATTTTACTGTTCTTGATGGAGCCGCGGCCACGGCAGTCTCGGATGAGGTTGATGGCAGCAGAACAGCCAGGTCGAAGCTCCATTCTGAATAGTCTGGCTTTGAGGTGGTGGTCTCAGCAGTCACGGTTGAGGTATTGTGGAGGAGAACTGATGGATCAAAGTTCCACTCTGGATATTCTGCACGTGAGGCAGGTGCTGTAGTTGTTGTGGATGCCATGGTGGTGAGGGTCATGGTGGTCGCAAATGTTGTGACCATGGAGGTTGTGGTCGTGGAGGTCATGAGAGTTGTGGAGGTCATGGTCACAGAGGTCATGAGAGTCATGGAGGTCACAATCACGGAGTGACACAGACTGGCTGTGGGACTCACCACCTATCCACTGTGGGGAGGGAGTCAAGATAACCAGGCAAGCACAGCAGAGAGTGAGATACTTCTATGGCGGGCGCCGAGAAGAAGTATAGAGCATCTAGCTCCTACTTAAACACATGCATGAAATAGGGGTCACATGCTACTGTATAGTACGTACGTTTGCCCTAAAGTCCTAATGATCGTGATCGTACACCCTAAGAGCCCTACGGACATAGTGCTACTCTACAAAGGCCGTGGCCTGCTGGTAATGGCTGGGCCAATCATAAAAGAGAGAGTGGTGGTTCCACCATGAGGTGGACATGTGAATGTGGGTGCAGCCTGGGTATAGGCAAGGCCAGGAAACTGGTACCTTGCAATGTATTTGCCATTGGCCAGATACACATGCTGACAAAGGCAGGACGTCGAGTCAGATATTCCATTGGGCAGTTCTTAGTCTCATTACTAAGGACGGGCCTGGGCATGATGTCATAGATCGGACCTTGATGGTAACCGATCATGACGAGGTGGCCTAGGGCTGGGAGTTGGACTTTGCCGTGAGGCTAGAAGCCCGGGACTCTGCAAATGCTGGAGCCCATGGTAACTGGAGTTAACTGGACCAGTAGCAGTAATAGCGCAAGGCTATTATTATGCTATGGCACCATTCTGTTGTAAGGATGGCGCAACATATGACATCATCTTCTGATTGACAATGATGTAATGGTATGGCCTGTAGGGCTGGACCGGTTGATGTAGCGATGACATAGCTAAGTCTGGACTATGATGCAATGGGCATCAGGCATTTGCTGATGGTGATGTTGCCATGATGTCATTAGTCTGGACTGGGGCCGTGATGGCTGTAGCTATGATGTTGAAATTATGCATGAGTCCTGACTAGCATGGTATGCTTAGCCATCATATCCATAATATAACAGGAGCTCGCGCCGTAGGCGCTTGCGTGTTGCTAGCGTGCAGCTAGCGTGGACACCACGTTTGCCACGTGGCATCCATGGGTGTCATTCCTGCTCCCATTAGATAGGGCGCCTGGCGCCGGTGAATTCCCACGCCCAGCACCTGCAAGGCGCGCTGTTCCTGCCCCGCACCACGGGGATTCGTGCCATGGGGATTCATACCCCACACCACGGGGATTTATGCCCCACACCACGGGGATTCGTGGCCCATTCCATGGGGGTTTGTGGCCCATGCCACAGGGATTTGTGTCCTGTGGCATGGGGATTTTGTAATGTAAATACCCCACACCACGGGGATTTGTAACCCATGCCACAGGGATTTGCACCCCAATGCCACAGGGGTGAATTCCCATGCCCAGCGCCTGCAAGGCGCATGTGCCAGTTGCACATTTTACAAGTGAAGTGACAACAATACCAAACATCAGCAAGATGGAGGAGTGGCTGAGCGGGCAGAGACTAAAATATATTCTAAAGACATAACGTTTGTGGCGAAGCCACAGGTAATTAAGCTAGTAATAAAGGGACGACCGTTGCGTGGGAACTGCCATGTGCTTTTCCATGTGTGCCACGTGCTGTCCATCGTCCCATAGGGCTCGTGCCACCAACCCGGGGAGTTGGCCAGTGGGTTCTCACGCCCGGCGCCTGCAAGGTGTGTGTTCAAGCCCCTTCGACAAAAACTCGCGTTTTGCGCATCCTCCCTGCGCTGTGCCATGGGGATTTTGTAGCTGTTGTAATGTAGATGGCCTGTACTGTAGATACCTGCCAGAAAATCGCAATAAACTAAGAGAATTCAGGGAGGTTTTTGAGGCACCACATTTGTGGACACAACGTTACAAGCGAAGTGACGACAACACCGAGCCTCAGCGAGGTGGAGGAAGTGGCTGAGCAGGCAGAGAACAAAGGACAGGTGCAGCAGGGTGATCACACACCCTGGAGGTTGGGTGAACTCATAATGTCTCCATCCAGTGTGTTTTTCCCTTATTCTATTAGTTATCTCACTTAAGTGACAATTGATATCCGTGGTGAAGCCATGGGTAATTAAACTTGTAAGGGCTTAGTAGTGTGTCATTATGTTACATAAGTGATAAGGTGGCAATAATGGGATAAGTCCCAGATAACTTGTAGGTAGACGTAATAATCCCATAGAAATTGCTAAAAATAGCAGAAAAATGCTTGTCCCAGATAAATCTGTGACACGGAGGTCGTGGGAGTTGCAGTCGCAAAGGTTGCTGTTGTGGCAGTTGCAGTCATGGAGGTTGCAGTTGAGGTCACAGGCAGCAGCACCGCTGGGTTGAAACCCCAAGCTGGATAGTGTGGGTTTTCTGTGAATATAGCAGTTTGAAATTGACCCAAGACTTACTTGTAGTGTCTTGTGTGTTGAATGTTAGCTAGATGTTGTAGTTGAGTAGTCGAGTGAAGCAGCAGTTATTGGCTAAAGTGTCATGTAACAGATTGATAGTTCTAAGGACTTAGGCCTTAGACGTCGCAGCTTATATACATGTAGGACAGCACTCAAGAACTACCTGCCATAATGCTATGGAGTCTGTGCACTGAGCAGTAATGCTCAGTGTCTGACGTATGGTGCCATAATGGCATGCTTTTGTAGTCATGTGCGGGATGAGTCAGTAGCTTCAGAGTGTTAACGCGGGGCTGCTGATAAGTCTGTAATGACTGTGCTTTTATGATGTTCTAGTAGTTTCTCGTGGATTCGAGAAGAGCTGATGGAATTGTGGTTAGGGGTACTAACTACATTAGATAGGACTTGTTGTCAGACAAGTCAGAAACAGTTTGTATAAATTTGAGAAAAATTAGTAGAAGGGCAAGAAAACTGTGACAGAATTCAACGGTGAAACAAGGATCGTGCTGACAATTGTGAGGGACATCAAGCTTGATAATGTGCTGATGGAAGAGTGAGTGTGCCTGATAGCACTGCATGGAGACAGGAAGATGAATATTTGACAGGAACTCTTTAGGCCGATCCTCCCCACCATCCTGGTCAAGAGTGTCAACGACATGTTTGAGCACATCTGTCCTTGCTCACCAACCAGGGGAGCATGCTGCTGTGGCTGCTGTGCCCAGAGCAAGAATGTTCTTGCACACCAGCAGTGAGCATGGGCGCATCACGCACATCATTGAGGAAGAGCATGAGCTCATCACCATTCAAACCGTGTGATAGGTTGCAAGGACTCAAGCACATTGTATGGGCCAGCTTATGTGCATGAGGTAGCATGGCAACTTGTGCAGGGGGAAGAAGACCATTGGCATGAGGAACATTCTGAGCATCTGTGGGCCTGTATTGCATTAGCATCCATTGTCACAATAGGGCTGGTGGATGTGGGCATGTGGGAAGAGGGTGGGTGTTATGGTTATTTTGATTTTTCAAACACTGACAGAACTCACCATTGGGTGAATACAATACAGGGACTTGTTGCACAACCAACCCCCTGGCTACTCGTGATTGTACTGGGTGCACCCCCAGTTGTACTAGCATATACAGTGCATTCCGAGTCTGGCAGATCCAACTCTGCCCTCAATTCACATTTATTATTCTACAGATTGACAGATGGCGTTCAACCACCACTATCATTACTATCTATCATTTCAGATATATCACTACATATCTATCAAATGTTTCATGCTATAGTGTAGCATCAGTGACATCTGGGACAGGCAGGACTTCTAAAACCTAACATAGTATATAAAGTGATGTACTTAGTGTTGATGCTCTTCAGCTCAACCTTGTTGTATAAACAAGAAGTCTTATACTCATTCTCAAATGTAGGCAACTACACTCAGTATTTGCCGAGCCCTGAACTGACTAAGTCCTCGAAGTGCACACTGACTTCTAGGACTTAGGCAAGTCTTTGTCACAAACTGATATAGGACATGCCTTATAACCCTCTAAGACGCTATCTCTCACCCTAGCCTGTGTGATAGGTGAGGTACAATGCCAAAGTGCTGGCAAGGTGGTGTCTCAGACTAGGATGCCTATAAGAAAGCCAGACGAGGGGAAGCGCCCCCACAACTAGAATAACAGTTCTGGGGAGTAAGCCCCAGAATGACATAGCTTATATACATGCAGATGCTGTTGCGCTACAGCTAAGGGGGCTGCCCTAAAGGGGCCCATGCACAAGCACGTAACTATGGTGCCATCTACATAGCCACATCACATGACCACACAGCAGGGTGGACCTATGCTACCATAGCCCCATGTGTGCATGACTATCTATTAGGACACGTGACTGTAAGTACCTAAAGCCCTTGGTTCGACTCCTGGTGGGGGGGGGGGGGGGGTACCATCGACCAAAATCATAGAGTTTCAGTCATTTACCTTAATCTGCCAACTGCCCTTCACTTAAGAAATGGCAGTTGCAAGCTAGGTGACACAAACTTTGTGTCAACGTACTAAGTTAATGTCCGAGGGCGTAGTCGCCAAGACGTTGCGAGGATAGTTGAATGTCGAGGGCCCCAGACTAGCATGCAGAGACAGGGAGTTTGAGGGACTAGCCCATAGTCGAGAGATTAACAGTTCTGAGGTGTAAGCCTCAGAACGCACAAGCTTATATACATGGGGGAACGTTACGCTACTAGGTTGAGACCCGCCCTAAAGGCATGGTCCGTGCGTACGTTATCTAATTGCCCGTCACATGTATGTATGTTATGTAAGCAAGCGCTAGACCATGGAGGGGGGGCTACGCATAACTACTAGTCCACCGTGTACTTGGCAGTACAGGTCATGTGACTATCCGACGTAAGTACCGTAGTTCGACCCCCGCTGGGGGCGGTACCTACATGCCACAAAATCTGTGACACTAGGTTTGCATGCAGATTAATCTACTGTGATAATAAAATGGTAAGTCCAGGATTCAAACCAGAGATTTCTACCAAAGGTGAGAATTGCTGCATTGCACATGCAATAACCAACCAAGCCATAGTGGCAATGATTAACTTTGAGCAATAATAATATATATACAGCAAACTTAACACATAATTTTCGCAAATCATCAAGGCAACTAACTGCTGCAGCAAGCATAAAGAAACTAATGATAGTGGCAGCTTGATTTAGCATGCTTGACCTGGAGCAACTCATAATGGGAAAGCTAAATACACTGCAATCACAGGTCTTTAAAGGCAGATTCAATTTTATTTACATTATAGCAGATGTTAAACTGCGAAAATGAAGTTCAAAAAGCCTAGAGTCTCTGACTTAGGGCCTGAAGGCTTATCCAGATTATATTTGCCTTGCACTCATTTGCAGGACTATGTGCAGAAGAATGATCTATATTCCCGACTCGAATATACGAACAGGTATACGACCTGTAACATCTACCTCCACTCGAAAATGCTCGTTCTGATGACACTGAGGATCCTTGAATAGAAATATAGTTGTGAGAAATCCTAGACAGCACCGGATATTGTGTGGCATGATACTAAAATTATAGGTTAGGTTCATGACTTGTACATGCTGGGAATGATCAGAACTCACCCCCCACCATTTAATTGGGTCATCAACATCTTCCAGAGGGCTGTTCAAGTAATCCTTGAGCTCTCTATGAGGATCATGGGTCTTCCCTTCATTTTCCAAACATGAACGAATAGAGTTCCTAATCCAGGAACCAGCATATCCTTTGTCCCGCCCCATGGACTCTATGTGTAAATGTTAGCATATAATGAGGCAGGCATATTCAAGAATTACCCAGACGAGATGTAAGCACAGCTTGCTCAGTTGTATGCAGTCCAAAATCTCTAACATATGCATCAAACTAATGGCAGGATATCAATATCAGGCTGAGCTCTACTTTGACATACAAGGAATCCATGTACCACAGCATACAATGCAGACTTGCCAGAATTGTATCACTGCTGATTCCAATTTCGTTTTACGTATTCTAGCTTCACAGAAGGATCAAGAGCTATTGAAAGAAATGAATAAACAATATCTTGAACAGCAATAATTACATACCAAGGCAAAAAAAGTAGATATCAGTTTGTCCAGTAGCTTTATACCACTTGTGGATTTTTGCAGGACCTGCATGAAGTCCCTTCAGGACAGGAGAGAACTTAGGTTGCTGCGCCATGATCTCCCAGCGCTTCTGCAGACATTCAAGGGTTGGAATAGCACACCAAACAGTTGGCTTGCTCTCAGATGATAATGTGGTCTGTGCATTGTATGGCTCCTAAACAATGAATCATGAGCTGTATGATGAGTGGATATGTCAAAACACACTTGGAGAACCTCTTGAATGAGCTCTAGAAGTTGCCACTCATGCTCAGTAATTTGATAATCAGCATACCACTTTCCCTTTAGGTTGGGAACTTTGGGGTTACTATCAGCGAGTAAACAGAATTTGTTGACGGCCTAGTTGGGTTTAGAACATACTAAGCCATGGATGTACAATAGTGTCACATAACGTACCACTTTGTTTGTGATCACATGGGTTATAAGATCGTACATAGATCCCCATCTCATTCTCACCCACTTAATGAGTTGAAGTGGGGCTATACCCTCTTCCTCACAGACTTTTGCAAAGTATGCTTTAGCCTGAGGAGATGCTTGAATCCATGAATGGGGATAAGCAGTTATTTCACGATTACAGTACTTTGAAGTTACACAAACGAGGGCCAAACCTTTTCATAGCATGTCACCAGCATCAAAATCAACAACATTATCAACTTCCTCATCTTCTGGAGCTGATCATCAGTATAATTGCCAGCAAATAGACTATTCCCGTGCTCATCATCCTCATCATTATAAGCCTCGCCCGCATCATCAATTGCTGTCACCGTAGCTTTCTTGAAGCGCAATGGAGTTGGACACACACCTTCAATGAAGCTCTTCGCACTCAGATGGATTGTATGCTCCATACAACGTCCACGGCGCTTTCGTGAAATCCAGCGTCGACCAGTGGGATTGTCAAGCACCCGCTGAAGAACATGCATGGCTCTGTCATTTGTGGATGCATTGTCCGAAGTTGCCCAGCCAATCTGTTAGTATAAATTACTATAATACATACATAGCAGTGTCCAAGTGCCTTTTCCCTGAGACCATATATGTCAACAGTTTGGAGGATAAGAGCTGCAGTATTTGCACCACTTTGATTTCCTTCAATCTGAGTGAATCCAAGGAGCCTGTACTTGAGCTCCCATTTATTTGGACGCTCAGTAGGTGCATTAATGTAGTATGCAGTCACAGCTAGATATGGGTCTTGTGCATTTGAGGTCCAGGAATCAAATGTTAGAGTTATTTAACCAGGAATATTCTACACCAACAATTAGCGGTAATTCAACACATTCAGTGCTGCTTACATCAAGATGTTTGCGTAGCAGTCCCTCTAGCTCAAGATCTTTCGCCATAATCTCCTCCCTAACTTTTGTGCGGTGGGGAATGTCGGACTCCTTGGTTTGTGGGTGCTGATACTTAAGGATGCGCCGAAACGAGGATTTCTCGACAACATTGAACGGCTAAAATTAAATTTAGTATTAGTGTAGGATGGGAAATAGTGATATATGATGTACCTGTCCCTCAGTGACAATGTACTCAATGATATTGTCACAGATTTAACCGGCAGTCCCAGACCGGCGTTCTGTGGGGACAGACGTCCAACACCCTTGTGCCAAAAGGGCCAGTATAACAGCTCAGCTGTTATACGCGGGACACGCTATATGTGTTGTTCACTTTCCCACGCTGGGCGCTATGCCCGAAGGTATTGGCTTATTCCTTCAGCGTGAGGCCTTATGGTACGTGTCACATCTTAGGATTCCACCCCAGATACGAACCGTGACACATATATATGTTGAATTATATTCTAGCATGCATCATATATACACTGCAATACTTGCTGGCATTGGCAATGTCGTAGGAGCCTGACGTGGGCATACAATGCGCCGCAATACTTTTGATACCATTTAGTGCATGCAGAGAATATATGTACATGCATGTATATAAATTTCTATATATGTAGCCTGGGTTTTTGCTAATGTCATTAACGAGGCACTCGTACGGAACCGAGTACTGTACGGCGCAGCCCAGCGTGCAACGCGCGTCCAATGTGGCGGCGTTGACGTATCCTGACCTCTGTCAACGCCGTCCATAGGTACTTATAACATCGGCAGCGCCTCCGCCTGCAGGCCACATACTAGTGGAAGCTCGCTAGAGACGGAGCGCATACGGCGCCAGACGATGGCTCACGGCAGATCTGCAGGCGGCGGCTCAGATGCGCCCGTGCGAGGCGCCGCAGGGTCGTGTTGGAGCGTCACTCGGGGTGTATGCATGGGAGGCGTTGCAGCGGCGGGTGCAGTGGACACCGCATGTGCGATACGGCGTCGCCGCGAGGGTCGGAGTGCGTAATTTGGTTGCGCGGAGAGGATGCGCCACTTTCTCTGCAGAGGTGGCAGTGCGGTATGATTGCATTGGATTCGTTAGCGCGGGGAACACCCCACCGGTGTAACTGTTGTCCTGCGCTAGATGTCCGCGCCACAGCCATTAGTGGCGGCCGTTGCACGGGGTTGCACGCGGGCATCATAGATGCGGCATGGTATGAGTTCAGCATGACGCGTGCAGCGACTCGAATCGCAACGGGTGGAGCCACCGCGTTCGCGAAGACAGGCGGATGCGTGCCTCGGCCGGGGTACAGGCGAGAGGCGCCATCCCGAGCGGATCAGAGCTGGGCGCTTGTAATGGGCGAGCAGCGACTGCCATTGTCCGCGCCACAAGTGGCGGCCCAGCCGAATTCCAAATGCACCCCTCGATCGCGATCGCTGCAGGCGGGGCAGCGTACGCTGTCCAGCGCGGCGCACGCTGTCTAGCGCCGTCCAGCGCGGCACACGCCCTCGCGCGGGGAGTGGATGAGCGCCTCGCCGCGCGTGACGCCGGTGAACGCGTCGGCCGCGAGAGCGACCCCGAGCACGTTGTGCAGTCTGCAGACCACCGCGCCAATGTTACCGAGGGCCGGTCGGCGACAGAGCGGGCGGACATCTTCGGCGCGTTCGCCCGATGGCCAATCACCGCCAATAAATTCGTCACCTCCCCGCGGCGTTTGCCGGCGCACTCTCCTCTTTTCCTCGTCGTCGCACGTCGACGCAAACGACCATGCTCAACATCGCCAACCGCACTGGCCGTGCGTGGCGGTCCCTCCAGCGGGCCGCCAAGGGCATGGCCACCGTCGCTGACGGCAACATCGGCGCGTCCAAGGTCCCCATGTCCTTGCTCGAGCCCAACGCGTACATCAACTACCAGCGCATCGAGGACAACCTCGCCATCGTCCGTCAGAGGTAGCGCCCTATACGCACGCACGACGCGTCTTTCGCTCACCCACGCGCAGACTCGGCCGCCCTCTGACCCTCTCGGAAAAGATCGTATACGGTCACCTCGACGACCCGCACGGCCAGGACATCGTGCGCGGCCAGTCCTACCTCAAGCTGCGCCCTGACGTACGTCCGACGCACCTCTGACGCGTGCCCCCGCTCACCTCTCCACAGCGCGTTGCGTGCCAGGACGCCACCGCCCAGGTTAGCACTCTTCTCCCTTCCGAAGACGCCAGAAGGCATTGACGTCATGTACAGATGGCGATTCTCCAGTTCATGTCCGCCGGCATGGACACCGCCGCCGTCCCCACCACCGTCCACTGCGATCACCTCATCGAGGCCCTCAGCGGCGGGCCCAACGACCTCGCGCGTGCGGTTAACACGAACAAGGAGGTCTACGACTTTTTGGCGACGGCTACGGCAAAGGTGCGTCCCGCACGTGTTTTCCGCACCTCCCGCGGCTCACCGAGACCGCCCACAGTACGGTCTCGGTTTCTGGAAGCCCGGCTCTGGTATCATCCACCAGATCATTCTCGAGAACTATGCGTTCCCCGGCGGCATGATGATCGGCACCGACTCGCACACGCCCAACGCAGGTGGTCTCGGCATGGTCGCGTGCGGTGTCGGTGGCGCGGACGCCGTCGACGTCATGGCGGGCCTCCCGTGGGAGCTCAAGTGCCCCAAGGTCATCGGTGTCGAGCTCACTGGCAAGATCAGCGGCTGGACCACGCCCAAGGACGTCATCCTCAAGGTTGCCGGCATTCTCACCGTCAAGGGCGGCACCGGTGCCATCGTCGAGTACAAGGGCGCCGGCGTCGAGAGCCTCTCGTGCACGGGCATGGCCACGATCTGCAACATGGGTGCCGAGATTGGCGCGACGACCTCGCTCTTCCCGTTCAACCACCGCATGGTCGACTACCTCAAGGCCACTCGCCGCGAGAACATCGCCAAGTACGCGCAGCGCTTCTCGCACAACCTTCAGGCCGACAAGGACGCGGAATACGACCAGCACATCGAGATCGTGCGTGCCCCCGTCTGCCCTCCCTCCCGTCTTCTAACGTGCCCCGCAGAACCTCTCCGAGCTCGAGCCGCACATCAACGGACCGTTCACCCCCGACCTCGCCACGCCCGTCTCCAAGTTCAAGGAGGAGGTCGAGAAGAACGGCTGGCCCGCGGAGCTCAAGGTCGCCCTGATCGGTTCGTGCACGAACTCGTCGTACGAGGACATGTCGCGCGCGGCGTCGATCGCCAAGGAGGCTGCCTCGCACGGTCTCCAGACCAAGAGCAAGTTCACGGTCACCCCCGGTTCGGAGCAGGTGCGCGCGACGATTGAGCGCGACGGCCAGATTGGTGCCTTTGAGGACGTCGGCGGGCTCATCCTCGCCAACGCGTGCGGACCGTGCATCGGACAGTGGGACCGCCGCGACGTCAAGAAGGGCGAAGCCAACTCGAGTGCGTACTGTTTTGCATTGACCACGTGCCGCTGCTGACGCCCACCAGTCATCACCTCGTACAACCGCAACTTCACCGGCCGGAACGACGCGAACCCCGCGACGCACGCGTTCGTCGCGTCCCCGGACATCGTCACCGCCTTTGCCTTCGCCGGCGACCTCCGCTTCAACCCGCTCACGGACACCCTCATCGGCTCGGATGGCAAGCCGTTCAAGTTCTCGGACCCCTCTGGGAACGAGCTCCCGCCCAAGGGCTACGACCCCGGACAGAACACCTTCCAGCCCCCGCCCGCGGACCGCGCGTCCGTCCAGGTCGCCGTCGACCCCAAGTCTGAGCGCCTGCAGCTGCTGAAGCCGTTCCAGCCGTGGGACGGTAAGACGCCGACGGACCTCCCGATTCTGATCAAGGTGAAGGGCAAGTGCACGACGGACCACATCTCTGCGGGCGGGCCGTGGCTCAAGTACCGCGGGCACCTGGAGAACATCAGCCAGAACTGCCTGATCGGGGCGATCAATGCGGAGAACGGAGAGGCGAACAAGGTGCGGAACGCGATCACGGGCGAGTACGGGCCCGTGCCGGCGACGGGGGCGTACTACCGGGACCGCGGGATCAAGTGGGTGGTCATTGGGGACCACAACTACGGCGAGGGCTCGAGTCGGGAGCACGCGGCGCTCGAGCCGCGGTTCCTCGGCGGGCTGGCGGTCATCACGCGGTCGTTTGCGCGGATCCACGAGACGAACCTGAAGAAGCAGGGCATGCTCGCGCTCACGTTCGCGGACGCGGCGGACTACGACAAGGTGCGGCCGACGGACAAGGTGGACATCCTCGGCCTCGAGGCGTTCGCGCCTGGGAAGAACTTGACGCTGGTCGCGAAGCACGAGGACGGGACGAAGGATGAGATCCCGCTCGCGCACTCGTTCAACGAGGGCCAGATCGAGTGGTTCAAGGCCGGCTCGGCGCTCAACCTCGTGCGTCTCTTTTCTTTATCTCTTCCTCGTTGGGCTCGCTGACTGATGCGCGCGCGCAGATGGCGGCGAAGGCGAAGGGCAACTAGGCGCTGCGGGCGTCGGAACAGAGACGGGGAGGTCGGACGCCGCCAGTGCGGAAGGCGGACGATGCAGTGCAGATGCTCGGCGTGTCGACGAATGTGTTCATAGCTTAGCGTGTATTCGTACGTTTCTCTACCTTGTAATGAGCTAGATTGACGACACTCGGACGTGCGTGTGTGGCCGGGCATGCACTGTCAAGCTGGATGACGGCGGCGGTGCGCGAATCTACACCCCTCCTTGCGAGGCGATGCGTGCGTGCGTGCGTGTGTGGACCGGACGTCCGCCCTGCTGGAGTGTTGTGATGCGCGAGTAGCTGGTGCGCCGGGTGTATGTGAGATCCTGGGTGGGGTCAAGACGCGATGACGGTGGCACACACATCTACTTAGCCCACAGGTTGATCAAGATCAAGATCTGTCAGGTTGGCAAATGGTCGCGGCATGCGGCTGTAGATCCCAGATGAAAAACCTGTTATCCTGTGACTGAGGCAGCATTATGTGATCCTTGAAGTTTTATGTAATCTGAGATGATCTGCCAAAATGAGATTTTGCTGACGTTGAAGATGCACAATCCAGGAGGGCGGGGGCAGCAGGCGCATTACTCCACATTGAGGTTATGGTTATATGAGCTCACAGGCCTCAGCTAAAGCCGTCGCATTTCGTGAGGTTCAACTACGCGACTACAGTAATACACCATGATCCAGCCCCTCATCAATCATAACATGCCAGACATCTATCAGCGCGTCTCGTTCAGTCGAGCTCGTTGAGGCTGTGCTTCCCGAACTTGCGCACGATGCCCGCGATAGATGCGACATCGTCGAGGTCGCTCGCAACGTTGCTCCCCTTGGTCGCCTCCGAGGTGTCGTCGGCGCACGCGCGGGCGAGCATCGCGTCCTCGAGCTCGAGATTAGGTCTCCATAAGGCGGAGTTGCCTTGCCGCGCCCGTAGAGCCTCGGCCGCGCCCTCGAGAAATGGTCCGTTCACGGAGATCTTGCACCGTGAGGCCACCTGAGAGAAGATCGCCTCCCAAAGCGATGCATCCCGCGCTTCGTCCAATTCGCGTTGTGTCGGCCGGAGCCAGAACGCCGAATCGACACCAGTACTGATGCTGAGGTGCGTGAGGTGAGCGACAGACAGGATCTTCCCGATATTCTGCAAGGTGTGGACGAAGTACGGCAATGACCCGCAGGGAGTAAAGCGCAGCGCAGCGTTTCCGCTTTCAGGGAGTGCCAGAACCTCGATCGTACTTCTCTCCACTGTGATGTAAACGTCAGTGAGGACGCCGAGGTTCCGGAGCTTGGAGATGTCTTGGGGGAAAGAATCTGAGATGCTTGAGCCCGCTTCATCGATATCGTATATGATCAATTGAGCGGTAGACGGTATCCCAACGCATTGCAAAATTCGTGACAGTTGTGTGCAGTCGTGGCAGCCAAGAGACCAGACACGCAACTTAGGGAGGTCAACGAAGCCGGAGAACTGAGAAACCGGTGCAGGGGAGGCGTCGAACATGTGCAGTTCCTCGAGGCCCGGATTGGCTTGGAGCAGCGTCATGAAACGGTTCATATCCCATGTCGTACCATTCTGATACTCTAGTCTGAGATGGGTGAGATTGCAGTTCAGAGTGGGGACGAATGGAATGAGCGTGAGCTTGCGCAAATTGGGAGCTTGATGGTTGAAAATGGTCGAGGGAATCGCCGGGTTCGCTGCAACGTCGTGTGAATCATCCGTCGCATCCTTTGAGTAGTTAAAATGGATGGATAGACTCTCAAGTATGGGTGCGGGATCATGTAATGCGCCAAGACACGACAGATCACTGCTCTTGTTAAAGAAGCAATACAGTTCCTTGATGCGAGATGAGCAGCGGACCAAGTTTTCGAAGGTATTCTGCGTTCCGTTCTTGACGTATATGTATATAGGAAGCCGTGCTGATCGTTCCAGATATAGGGATATGTCCGAGGCCCTTCGTGCTTCATCGACGGCAATATCGGTCCACAATCGGGGTATGCGCATCGCGATGTCATTCCACCGGCGACACACAACCATAACTCGTCCGATGCACCTATTGGAGGATCGGACATCCTCCCAAGCAGTTTCGCTGTCTGACCAATATTCGTCAAAATTGTCCCAGACAGTTATACACCAACCGTAAACCGGGTGGCAAAGTACGAAGCCGAAAATACATGCGAGGATCGCATTTGGCATGCGTTCAATAGGACAGTTGCCATCGGACAGGGGTTTGTAATATACGAGCCTGTGCTGAGACTAATCATGCGTCAATATGTAAAAATATTAACACTCGAGGAGACACCGTTTACCGGAGAACTACGTTGCTGATCATTCGACATGATGCACGTTAGGTGTGGAAACACTCTGGAAGGCTTATCACCGAGCGATCTATGACGGCAAAAGATCAATGAGGCCTGAAGTATTGTCTATGCTACTCAAGTTGCGCAATGCGACTGGAACAGGTGGCTACCATCAGATGAGGTTGTGTGCACAGAAAAATTTCTCACCTCAGCAACGAGCGAGCAATATAGTGAGTCGTAGCCTCTTGTCAAAGTATGAGAGGTAGAAGTGGGAGTTGATGCTTCCTGTGGCCAGGGGAAGATGCATATTTATACGTGGTGGACACGACATCACGTTCCACCGTTGACTGCCGGTTGGCAAGGTACCCCATCAAACTGGCCAAGAACACGGGTCAAGCCTTGACCCTGCCAACCACTTGAACCAGCCTCCATGGCCTTTTTTGAAACTCCGCTGTGGCTGCCCGAGTTGGATCGGCAGGCAGACGGGCATGCGCCAAGCGTACAAGTTGATCTTGAAGAAATACCGAACACGAGCAGGCGGCCGCGGCGGGTTCAAGTGTATACCTACAATTGAATGGATATATACTCACTTTTGCGGCATTCCAGTCTGACAACCAAGAACAAAGTGATAAAGATTATGCTGTACACAAGTTGAGCCTCAATATCATTGAGCAGCAGGGAAGGATAGCAGACCGTGTTTTATCCGACATGTACTGCAAGCTGCCCGCTCTACGATAGCGTGGGCAGAGGACGTACAAGCGCCTGTTTGCCGCCGCACTATGATGCCAGTGACTAATGCGCAAGGTCGCCACCGCCAAGCGCAATCTATCAATGTGATTGGATGTAAGTGTATAAGCTAGGATTGAGGCTAATATCCGTGTTGTGAAATCGCTCTATAATCTTCCAACGGTCCTACCGTATGCCGATCTACAAGCGCCGTTGCCGCAGCCACAGTGGAGTTTCAGAGGCCATGCAAACTCACTGGGGCATTAACCTCAAGTATGCCAACCATGCAGCAATCAAATGTAATCGTTATGCTTTGAATAACACCAGAGTACTATCCCGTTCCACTCATTGGACAGCTTCGCACACTGACATGCCTCACCAGCACTTTTGTCGTGACGAATGCCAATGACCGAGTGACAATGGAAAACTCGCCAATAGAACCTACAAGGTCGGTTAACAGTACATTGTGCTTGGGTGACAGCCGTCATGGGCTAATGAATGGTCCCGCCACTTGGCACCTCGTTGTCATGAGCTTGTAACATTCCCCTAGGGCCACACCGACGTCCTTCATGCCGCCGTGGCCACATTGCCCCGCACAGCCTCGGCATATTCTGATGATATCGAGCAACAGATACGTACATGGACTTTCTGCCATTCATAGCACGCACTCTATGCATCCACATAAACACCTGCCTGCTGACTTTGCCTCACCCTTCATACATCTCGTCTGGCCACGACAATAAAAGAGGCTCCCATGCTTCCGGATCCCTGTACGTGGTAGCAGATGGTATCAATCATACATAACCAGTGTCTCTCCTCCGAGACATTCATGAACCACTCTCAGACATTGGATGCACAGATGTACTTGCATCCATTGCCGCCGGTAGACGGTGGGACACGCAACCATTGCTCGAACTAGCGGAGAATTGATGAGGGCTACAGGGTTTATCCTGGATGATATTTCACCGATGAGAGTATCTGGCTGGCAATCGCATGCACTGCATCACTCTTCAATATTCAGAACGCCCGTGGCATTCATGGCCGAGAGATCACACCTGATGCAATATTCAATCCCGAGTTTGTGAGGTGTGATGTTTGATGATTTTTTGTAACACCAGCTCTCACTTCTGATAAGTACTGTGTAGGCATCCGAAGCAGTTCGTGTGTGAGATCAGGCCTCGCCCCGGGTCGCCCGAAGGATGCTGTGGAGCTGTTGTGTTAGGATATATCAACTCCTTGCTCTAGATCCTGTGCTTTGGAAATTCCTATCGTCAGGCAATTAATACCTGCTTGTCTGATACTATTTCCGAAAGACGATCCCATATTTACCCCTTTACTGAGTGTAGACTTCAATTAGCAGCTACACATAAAATGTGCTGCTTTACAAAAGTCTCCGAGTGGTCAGCTACACAGTCGCAATCTTCCTAGCTGGCATTTGTTTACAGGACAAGATATTGATATAGATCTCTTGGACAGCTATCATTTTCGCGAGACGCTCAACAAAATAATACAATGGGGTATGACAGCAATCTCCCATCATGGTTATCCGGCTGAGTTGTCATCAGATTGGAATCTCAGCAAAACAAATAGTGGATCTTTCAGGGCTGAGGGTTAAAAGATGCCTCGGACTACGTATGTGGCCGTTGCACAGACAGACAGTAGGTGATCCATTACACGATTATCATTAAGATGTGGAGGCATTCCCGGCCAACCATTGTGTTCTGAGTTCTCGCCCAGTTCTTCAGACTGAAGAGGGGGCATTTCATCCGCCTGAAGAAGTTAGAGACTGAGCTGAGGAACTCAGATTGCCTCTATGATGACGAGGCTCTTGAGATTGTACCGTCGACGAAAGAAGTATATTTATGGTCCTGTTTTTGTTTCCTTCGAGCTAACCTGCATGTTCCTGTAATCACTGAGATGTATTTTGAAAGCATGTAAGAATAAGTTGTATATTCGTGGATGATACTGCATGCGCTTGTAGCGCTCAGCGGCAGAAGTCGCAATAGCCAGTGCTCAGGTATCGTAGCTCTTTGAAAGACTGAATTTGCGGGTAGACCGCTCCGGGACATTCATATCTCCGGACTGCCTCAATGTATTCACCAAGGACGAGATATCCGATAATTTACCTATCTGAGAAATGAGCTTAATATTCTGTAGTCGAAGTGCTCTGTCTC